>DWME01006047.1:0-14137 GCA_018244795.1 Parelbella ahira ahira | reverse complement strand
GAGATTGTACGTCTGGCGCACCCCGGGCAACGATCAGCGAATCCCAACGCTGATCGGCAAATCCTTTCACCACGATGGCAAACCTGTGTTTATCATCGACACGCCAAGAAGAAGAAGAATAATTATTTAGTATCCTTAAAGTGTAAATAGGTATAGTAATGTATGTGTATATACATATGTACATTTAATAATAATTTTAAATTTTTGGTAGATACCACAATGCATACATCAGAAGTCGTTTGGAATTCGAAGCAATATTTTGAGATCCATACAATGGAAAATATAGGTTTCCCCACGATGTTTTCCCTTACCTTTATAGCAAGCGATATTGAACCTTGAAACGCACATTTCTAAAGAAGTACGCGCCAGGGTTTGACCAAAAGCCCCCATAGAGAAAAAAAGGCTGAAATTCAAACCACTAGTTATAACTGTTACTTTTTTCTAAATACTTTTGTTATATTAAATTGCATAGCAAAAAGCTCATATTGTGGTACATTTTCACTGTCGCCTATAGATATTTGCGACATCAGAGGGTTTACGATTATGTTGCCTGCCCTAAATACTTTAAAGTAGAATATAGCCTGAAGATAAATGTTACTTGGTCACTTATTCGATACTTGACTTGAGTGACTTAGCAAGTGTTAGTTCTTGTGCACGTAGGTCTGACAGTTGGGTAAGTCTATTACAACTCTCTTCGAACTGTCGTGTTTGAAATTCTATTATCCCTCTTGGATCCAGTATTAAGGACTTGTGGTCGGTCAATAGAGGTGGGTGAGGCAAGCAACTCTATCTTTGTAATATACATACAAGTCGGGTTAGAAAATTTTCTTTTGGAAGAGATAGAGTAGAGTCTAATGATTCTCTATTCTAATATCCGATTTATACTGCTACATCATCTATCGGCGCCACCTTATGTATATGTCCTAATAGAACATATTATTTTCATAGATTCAGATTTTATCAATTCCATTATTGATCTATTCGTGCAATATGCATTTGGCGTTCAATTGCTGACCACAATTTTCACCCGACTCATAAACTTCGGATATTCACCTACTCGTACGTGGGCGCGATTATAAATAAATAAAAAAATATGTATGAAAAATTAATGTATTTTGAAGCGAAAAAAAACTCATGCATAATAATTTAATCGGTGTGCGAAATATGGTATTTTCCTGACACTCCGATTATCGCATAATTAGCCGATAATTGCTCAATTCAGCAGCGAATGTAGGGCGACTCATTAGGGTTTTTAATGGGATCAGCGCAATGAGCCCGTCATTCCACTTGATGGCCGAATTCTGTGTTGGGCCTCAAATTACCGTTACGAATAGATATTACCGATATTGATAATCGGTGTATGCACAAGCTTCCTTATTTACGACTGTCTCCATTACCATCAATATTATCTCACTAAAATATTTTAAAATTAATTAATCAAATTAAACATTAGGATCTTATCTTTCGTTTACGAAATTATTGAAATTTGTTTATATATGATTTGTTAAGGTAACATCACACTTGTTATCCCTGAAGAGGTAGGCAGAGGAGTATAGTACATTCCCACGTTTCGGCAATTATGTTTATGTCCTATAGTCGAATAAGTGGTTAAATTATGGTTCAAATAATTGACTCACACCAGACTGGCCCATTGGTGCAGTGGTTCGTGAACCTGACTCTTGCACCGGGGTCGTAGGTTCAATCAAAATAAATATTTGTGTGATAAGCACAAGTTCTGAGCCTGAATGTAAAATATATCTATAAAATTATATAATTATATGAAAATATGTGGTTTATCAACCGTCTGGTTACCGAGCAAGTTCTCTTGATAGTTACTTTGGGATCAGATGGCCGTACGAAGAGATGTAACAAGATATTATTTAATATTTACAGAATAGTGTGAAGATATTTAATGTTTATCCATATGGATAATCTTATAACACGTAGCAGTACAATTTTGTTGGGGTATAACATTTTATAAGTTTACCATGTGATTAATCTAAACTGAGGAATTCTACAAAACAAGGATATATATAGCATGACGGGTCCCTACATAAAAAACTTGCCTGTTTTAGCCAAGACGAGAATGTATTCGCTCTAAGACAATTTAAGAATAACAAAGCCCCTGGTGAAGACGGACCAAAACAAAAGATACATAAATAGACATAAAATATCGAACAGTCGTCAATATTAGTAACATTTGTTTTGAAAACGAAACAAATGTTAAATGTATTAGAATTTCCGTACAGTTAATTTGAAAGAGAGTGAATTTAATTGACTAATTTAAGCTGTGAGCGCTGGTTGCCTATCCGGTCAGCGTTTACGTTCACTGAACAAACAGTGCAACAGAAGTACGTCATAAATGGAACAAAGTGACGATTGAACTTATTAACAAACTAGTTGTGACCGCGACTTTGTACCCGTAGATTTCATAAGTTTTGAAAAAATAAATTGACATAACTTGTTTGTTTATTAACCTATTAAAATGAAAAAAACACTAAATGTTAAGTGAAGCCGGGCGCAATATAATACTGAAAACTGCACTCAGATCGGATAACTTTTTATTCGGATAACTTTTAGTGACAAAGAATTCCAAAGTAGATCTAAAATATGATACCTACATATTATATTAATGGATACAGATGCCAAGTGATTTTAAAATTCAACTATCTTCACCAAATGGCTCAGATAATAACTGATGGGGGAGTCAGAAGTGTCCGAAAAGACGTACAAGTATAATGAGAGTGATGAATGTAAAATAAACATTCTAGGACTGATGGGATAGATATATTTAGCACTCGGTACTCTCTTATTTCCCCCTTATGGACTTGGCGTGATGATATATTATAATAATAAAAGTTTTCGTGCTCTTTGAAAATATATATAGGTACATTTCATTCTTTATAATAAGTATGTATAAATGAGCGCACTCAATTAGATAACATAAGTAGAAGAGAATATCGCATATTTGCAACAAAAATCTACAAAATAATACTTTAGCTAGAATTTGAATATTTGATAAAAATTCACTCGACCAATGAGGCAATCATGGCGTATATCATCTTAGTGAAAAAGTTGGAGCTATCAGTACACACACCGATCTCTTAAAATGAGTCGAACATTAGATACCTGATGCATTGGTTCCGAGCATGTTTTTTAGAGGTTTTGAATCCTATCTTCGTACTATCCCATCTGGCGTGCCGCCAGGTGTTTACCTCGACCCTCTTCTTTTGCGCCTATGCATTTAATATTAAAAACATTTAAATAATTCCGAACAATTATGTTATGCTTAATATATAGCTAATAAACATAATAAATATGCATTATTGGATACAATCCATTTATCGCTTACCGATATTAATAAAGTGGTAATATAACATTAAACTTAAGTGGTGGCTTGCGATAATTGGGTTGTCAAATTTTGATTAGTAATTATTGAGTTATGAGCTACTTTGGTATACATAAAATAAAATTAAAATAAATGGATATGCTTCGAAGACGCCGAAAACAGGTGTAAACGCGTATTTATTCCATGATAAGCCTGTAATAGCTATCTACCTATATTTATTATAGAATAAAACATATTTTTAAATATGTACTTATACTGGAGTGGCACCGATTATGGGAGGCATATGTCCAGCAATGGTCATCAAGAGGCTGATGATGATGATTGAGGTATTTCCGGAGCTCTAAAATATGGAGCGAATCGAAGTTGCTGTCATTAATTCGCAACACTTCATGACAAATTTTTTGCATCTTGCTATGGGGTATTATACATATAGCGATAAGTATTTTTCAAGTTTCCAATACAACGTATACCTACCATCTTTATTCATGTAAGCTAAATTAATATATATGTATACTAGCAATAATGTTCGATAAGTGCTAATAGACAAAAATAATTTGATAAACAGAGGTAAAGTAGGAAAAACGTTTTGTACAACGTATTAGAAAGAAACAATATGAACCGTAAAGGCTTATTATTATTATTATTATTATAGTGTTACGTGGATTTGTTAACAAAACAAACGGTTAACTTAAAACCGTAGTTTCATTTAATTTAATTTTTTGTGTTGTGAGCGCGAGTTGACTTTATCTGGACTAAGCTTACGGAACAAACAGCGCGACTACACGATAAATTATAAATAGGTATACTAAGAGATCAATTGATTAGCAAAATGTTAAATTTCAATTTTCCAACAAATTGTCTATCGTTTATATAATAAGTGGCTATTTTAATCAACGTAATGTCTTAGTATATATTATGCGCCAACTAAGTTTCAATATCCGGCAAAATCTATCGATTCGTTCATCTTTACTTTGTAATAAAATACACAAAATAATAAAACCGTAGCTGCAATAGCGCTTCTTAATACAATGTAAGACGCTTGTAAATCTCACAAAGTGATTAAAGTACGTTGTATTTCCTGGATTTTCAAGCTCAAATAGTTAATTTAAAAGTGAAGTTTTATTTAACTTACTCGTTAGACTTGTGAGCGCGTGTTGACTTTATCCGGACAGCGCTCGCTCCACAAATAGAGCAACTGTACGTCATTTATACTAATATTGTAAACATGAAACATTTGTAATTTTGTATGTTTGTTTGTAACGGATAAACTAAACAACTACTCGGCTAAAAAACTACCAGCTTTCGCGCGTGGAGCCGCTAGGGTTTGCTAATACAAAGCAAGGAAATAAGTTATTAATAATGATAATGATATAACAAAATTATCTTTGCTACGCGTACCACGTATATGGATACGTACATATAAACTAACGTCCTAATAGATATGAAAGTTAACAAATAAGTAATTAACAAAAAAACTTGTTTCCATCTCTTTACTACATTTGTTAGTCGGAAATTGACTCTACAACTTTCGGAGTAGCAGTCACCAATACTAACCAGGAGATCAAGAGATCAGTGGACTTAAATGGAACACATTTCATAATGCAAACTGTCATCAAGGCCCTATGAAAAAGGATAGTGCGTTTATCTGGACGATGGTGCTGCCACCTAGCCGACTAAGCTGTCATTTTTAGTGACACATTAATAAACGGTCAAGTTGGCATATTAATTCTATATAAACTAAGCGTCATATGATAGAAGATTATTCATTTCCACATTCTCATACAATTTACATAATTGAAGGTAATCATATAATCAACACACGATTAGGTCGTAGAGATATTTGACGTCTACCTACTACATAAGGGACCTGACTTGGTTGTCTAATAATAATATTACGCAAACCAAGTTAAGTTGAGGTCATCGCAAGTTGCTTCTGTATTTGTTGGTAATACAAAAAAATACCAAGCGCACAACATGGCATGGAAATAAAAGTAAAAAGCTGTCCAACTTCCCGATTGGTCAGAAGTTATTTTTTTCAGTACATTTAGTCGGAACCTAATTCCGCGGCTTGTTATCCATCAACGTCAAAACGGCCTAAACGCGAGGAATATATTTTCCGTAGTGAGAATGAAATATCTGTAGATTTTGAGGGAAGTTGGCAAACGCGAGGCTTGATTACATTCAAATTCACACTCATAAACATTCAAGGTTTCATTTAGAGTTCTTGTGAGAGTTATGAGCGTCAAGTGGCCTATTTAAGAAAAATGTGCTCGTGGAATAAGGCCTCTAACAATCTAATATACTGACACATTTTATTCCGCTGTAATTCGCTTGCAATTGTTCTAAAACTTACAAAATCATGGTATACGAATATTTATCTGCATAAAATCACTAAATAGATAAACAGTCTTCAAGTTAAAGTAAGCTTTAAAAAGGCATTTTGCCTTTGTGCAAATCATAGTTTATATTGAAATAAATCTTGAAAACTAAATTAGCTTTAAATTGGTTACATTTTTTCAAAGAATGCCAACAATCCACTGTCCCGATATCTAGGACACGAGCACTGAAGATGTCCCAGATATGTCGCGAAGGACAGATTGTTGCTGCGATGTTTTGCTGTGTATTATACTTTTTCTTTATAAAAACATTATATTCTTCCCATTTATTTAAAGTTACAATATTTTGCTCTTTAAATTCGCATTTTTTTGCCGCCTCTTGTATGCCAACTGAAATGGAATAGAGAAGAAAATGACTTACACGTAAGATTATCTGATACGCGACATTTGGGAAATATTTTTGAAAGAAGTCTTGCCTGTTGATTTGATATATGAAGACTGCCTCTGCTGCTATTTCTGCCACTAAACTGCATTGTTGCGCTAAACACTACGATATCTTAATGTATTTTAGTTGCTTAGCTAACCAATGCCTCATCTGCCTGAAAATTGCGGCTATAAGCGCTAGACATACTTCTTGAAATTAAATGCTTTAGGCTATTTTTTACATATAATCTGATACGTATAACCAAGGACTCTTTCAGGTAAAGGGGAATGGCCATTTTCTAAGCATGCATTTATGGATCCATTCTAGGACCCATCTGCGTTTTCCATAAGTCGTCATATAACGAAACAACAAGTAAGTTTGATTTGACAAAAATATTAAACAGTCTTCTGTTTTAAATTTACATGTCTGTTCCTCGATGTAACGCAGAGGACACCCTGAATACCCACTACGGGCACATCGCCGCCGGGATGTTTTTCCGCAAATCATGTTTTATTTTTTCCCCCAAAATCCCTTATTTTCGTCTTAGAAAGCGTTGAACTAATACAGTAAGTATTTATTTTTCTTGTTTACATTACCGTAGCATTCGTTTTAATGTGTAAATATATATATAAAACAATTTTTAATTATTTTTTTTGTTTACATTCACTATCGCTGGAATGGGCTAGTATTAGAAGCAAGTTAATCAAATTTTTATTTTCGATTTCAACAATAAATTTATAGTTACTCTTTCCAATTGTAATTTTTATCTGTATTATATAAAATTGTTGTCTATAAATTAATGTACAAAAAGACGATATTGGACAAACCTCAGAGCTGCACACAATCCTATTAAAAGGCTTTGATTTATTATACATTTTAAATAATGAACGTTGACCATCAACGTCGTATAAATACCAAAACGTAAACCTTATCCAGTAAAGTAAAATAAATCGAGCCGCATTGCAAAAACTGAAGTTTTCCTCACCTAACGAACTCAAAACAGCGAAGAACGGTCTCTCTCCTGACGAGATATATCTTTATGCTAAAGAGGTAAGTTACTTGGCCTGGCCTGGAGGTAACCTAGTTATGTAATGCACCTTCATAATCCTTTATATACGTATAAGCTTTTCCCATGACGTAATCATTACAAGAAGCCGTGCATGTTATAACATGACTAAGCCGTACAGAAGTTTCGGAAAAGATATTAAATTAATAGGGTCATTACACTAAGCTGCGCTCGACGCAGGTGCTCACTAAACCGCACGTAAACTAAACTTTCAATTTTGTAGTTAGTTTCACTTTAGTACGTCATAGAATGTGCAATAATAATTAAAAATAAAAGATAGCGTGAGCCCTCTTAAATGATTTTATCTACTAGCCCGCCCTAGCCCTTGCCTAGCCCTTGAGCCCGCCCATATCAACATCTTTATACAGCAAATACGCAAAGTCCACTAAATCTAGAACAGAAAGCGAATATATTAACAAAACATATATATGCATGTTGAATCCTTGTTAACAGAATAAACAAATGTTCAATATGTTACATTACACCTGCATTACAATATATTACACCTGCAATATAGACAAATTATATTCTAATCCATTCCATTCAATACAATTTCATTGCATTTAATTATATACCAATCTAATCTATTAAATTTTTCCATTCCAAACCAATCCATTCCATTTCATTACAATCCATACCATTCCATTGTATCCTACTCTAACGCAACAGCGAAAAGTTTCTTGCAAATGGTAACCCATGTATTTCTGCGAGTTCCATAATTCTCTACACCGCTTGGGCGGGAGATTGGCAACAGTCAATATTCATGAACGTGTTCTAGCTTCACGAGTCCCGGAGAGTGATTTCCGGTTCGCCAGTTAAGTAAAACAAACAGTTTTCAATCCTTCAAGCCTTTGAAGCTCTTTGAAAACTTAATCGCATTTGATGGAGATACATACATTCAAGATAGTGAGGCACTTGAGTTTGTTCAGGCAAGATTGACTGAACCTTGGGACCATGACTCTTTGGTATGAAATCATCTCCCACATTTGAAATTTAATGCATTAGATATAATATAATGCATATAGTATATCCGAAGTGTCAAGGTAACGGTAAGAGAACCAAAAATATCTAAAACTAAATGCACAGTAGAGAATCGAATCGAATATGTTGATTACAAAGGATTGTTTCTAATGTACACGTGTGATCGCCAACTATACTGCTCAGAACGAAACACAATGTGTCCTAATACAACTGTTCAGCGGTAGAAATCGGTTTAACGGTATTACTCTTAAATCTAAGCGTATTCTACTGTGATATGTAAAAGTATATAAAAATACCCGTAATATCGTATATATATTTACTCAATTATAAAATTCATATCCATTAAATATTATCACTAAGCCTCAGTTCTTAAAATACACATCGAATCTTGTAAAAGTTTGTGAAAATGCTGCGTGCTTTGTACATATAGAATAGAAGAATGCACTAATTCTAAGGATTTTTAACGGAATCGAGTAAGTATTAAACAAGTGAAATATGTAATGAAAAAGCTTACTAAACGTTTGTTCAGTAAACAATCCATTTGTAACAACTCTTACAGCGCTGACCTGTGGTGTAGATGTGAAAAGAACATACACGGAAATAATAACACTTTGTCAAATATACTTTGGAGTTGTTCAAATTTTGTTCCTCGTACAATTCGACTGGAAATACTTATATACGAGTAACAATGTACGAGTATATCCAATAGCTCTAAGCAAAGCGGTTATAAATCCTACTGTTTTGAGCAAGAACTTAGATGCGGACAAATTATAAGACTAATTTGATGCAGCGGTAACATATCAGTGTGCCAAGTAGAATGTTCAGGGTTCAATTCTCAAAGTTCAATAGATAGAGTTCAATCTACGAAACGTCGGACAATGTCGGACAATTAATTCTGCTATATAATTATGTATGTTTCTTCGAAACTATGTTTGCGCAGAATAATATTTTTAGCCAATAAAACTTTCATAATAAAAAAAAATATCTTATTTAAGATGAAAATTATATATTAATTGGCATCATAGTTACGTGGAGCTAGTCTGTTTCCTTTAAAAATAATTCGAAAAATCCATTCATTTCCATTCCAAACACTCCTGGAAGTGACCCAAAACAATGACCTATTAATAAAACGCGCAGTACAAAATCCGAAAAAATAATGGCGAAGTTCTAAATATATCGTAAAATGAAATCATAAACTATCACGACCAGCAAAAGTGCTTTAAAAATTCTGCTTTTATTGGCCTAATAAAAAATTCCGACGCCACTTAGATGGTTAATCTTTGTTTAAACTAATACGATAACTAAACGGAAAGCGAGTTCATAGAACATTGGAGGAAATTGTATATAAAATTTTCTGAAGTGATTTAGCTAACTTTAAATATTTAAGAGTCAAACTTCGCCCTGTGTGGGTATAGTGGCAGCCAATAAATTATGCGTTTAATATAACAAGTAAATTTAGGAGAAAACGACAAAAAGTCTTAAAATATATAGCGACACAAACTGACGCAACAAGCTTAGGAATATAAGAATTTGAAAATGTCAATAGTAACCCTATACAAATTGTAATATACGCTCTATTTATACGCTTTTGTTTGAACAGAGCCTTATAGATCGGCATAAAACCGTTTATATGAAGCTATGCCATTAGAAACGTAAATGATTGTAGTATTTATTACCTTCATATCAGCTTCTGATGATCTGGTACTTATTGGGATTGTATAAATTTAAACTTCAGCTAGTGGATATTTTATTACGTATGCATATCATAACAAGCATTTGTTACTTAGTAAATATTTGTGTAGGAATTATGATGAAATCTATTCTGCTGTTTCTTGTAATAAAAATAAAAGGAATTGTATATTTAGATCCGCTTTTTAGTGTTTTGTTTGTTGTTGGACATACAAACGAAACTCGCTGTCTTTTATTAGATTCATGCAGCATGGATTTGTATAAGTTTAATGATAGATATTATTTTGCGATAATAAGAGACTAAGCTTGGCAGCTGAGTGCTGGCTCACTGACGGAGAGCTAAGTCCGCTAGTTATGGATAAATGTATATACGAGTACTGGCTATCGATTTACGAATGGTTCAGAATAACTGAGAGACAATCAATAAGGGCGGAAGCTTCTAAAACTATTTGCTGAAAGTAAAGAGTAATTACAGTTAGTTTGAAAAGTAACGTATATTTATTAACGTTATTATTTAAATGGTTGTTAGTTTGGTGGTAACTATAAATGTCCAATAATAGAAAATATACAATGTAAACTGCCTATATTAAAAAAATACATAGTCAATTTAGATAATAACGTCGAATAATTAATTAGTTTTCATTTAAATAGTTATTTTCGGGCAGTGAGTAAATACGATTGACGATACTCCATAAATATCAAAATATTTTAAGCTTCCAAATTTAATATCATCACTATGAATATAGTAATATTTATACCCTCACATTGTTATAGGCCTTTGTTTTTATGAGACTCCCTTGTGTAAAGCACAGAAATTACTGTAAGGCGATCCTTCGCTCCATATACGCAGTCTCCGGAGAAAACCTCTTATGAAAACTTTCTTCGGGCCAGTCGTTTTTTGACCTAACACTGGTAGACTTTAAACAGAAACGAATAGCAAGCGATCTACATCGAACATATGAGATAATACAAACTTAAAATTATAACAGATTTATATAGGTACTTATTGACGTATACGAGTACCTACATATGTATTTATTTCCAATTGTATGTAGTAACATATAACTATTTATAATAAACACTATGTGGTAGATATACACGTGAGTGCGAAAAACATATGTAAATTTAAGAGTTTTGCGAGAGGGATGATAGATTTTCAAAATTTTAAGCCAATGCTTCTTTCGACATGAATTTGACTTACAAGCTGACTTACAAGCTAATTCAATATAGTAAATTCTCCGTACATCTGCGGAATGGGGTTACATTCACCAAAAAATATGTTTATAAATTATGCAAACGATAATGTCGCACAGCGGTACAGCAAGACCCTTAGACTGGGGTCTGGGGTCTTAAGAAATATGATCAAGACTTTATTGGTGTACCGAACTAAAGTTCTAACTAGGTACGGTCTGAATGGACCTACTGCTCCCAAACGTAGCACAAATTTCGTTCAGAATACCTATGTACGTTTCGTTAGTAGTCTTGCTAACTCGTAATCTTTATTACTCTCTAATACCTACGTTAATTCCTGTTGCAATATTCATAATCCTTTATCTGAGGTCAACACGCTTTCATTCAAATTTACTGACCGATGTAAGAGTTAGAAGTCTCCGAACGAAATCGATGGAAGAAACATCGCAGGTCTGTAAGAATAGAGATATTTAGAACTACGTCTTCTCTGCCTACCTCGTGAGGAACCTGGCGTGAAGATATAAGTTTGTACGGCTATATCAACATTTTAATTTTCCTAATACGGGAACTGAATACATTAACTCCTAGTTAGTTTGCTATAATGCATTCATTCATTTGCTGCTATTCTTCCGCAGTTGCTCCTGTTCCCTTGTGTTTCTATGGGCATCATCATCATCATCGTCTTCGTCGTCGCAGTCGTCGCCATCATCATTACCATCGTCACTATCATTATCATTCTCCTGGCCACTCCTGGCCATAAGCCTCTCCAATATTGGTGAGGCCTGTACCCTGTAACATGAAAATTTAAAAAAGGATAATAGACCAGAAAACATTTATCAGGTTCTATCAATTAACTATCCTTACAAAATAAATAAGGCCCGTCCTTTCGCCACCGAATTGAATACTGAAGCCCTAAGTGCCACCACTTTAGTCCACTCGAGTGCCACATTGTCGTTATTGTAGCAATTTCCGCTTTCTCAGCGAAACGGAATGGAATCTCCTTCGTGGAATAGTTTCATCTATCTTTTTAAACCCCTGGAATTTAAGGATTTATCTACTTGAGATAAAATGTGGAGTATCTTTTTCAATGACAATAACTATCACAAGCAAAGAAATAAATTTTCGAACATGATGGCAAAATAGACAAATGTGGAAACATATAGAAGAGAAAATAGATTGATCAGTTTAGATCATAGAAAATAGATTGATACAAATCCGAGCGGGAATCTAACCCGTTAGTATTTTACATTACTATTTACAACGGTTTTTATTTACCGTAATTAATATGCTAACCTAAAACAAATATTCTGTTATAAAAATTTGGATTCAGAGCTCGTCCTATTTAACTTTCCTTATAAAGAGTGTATTGTCATTAATTTATTAAAATAATGATATTACAAAAAAAATATTATTACATTATGTAAAATTATTATGACCCACGACACCCGGAGTAAAAGACCAAATTCCAATCATTAGGCTTTAACGGCTATCAATTATCTTTAAGGTAAGTTTTATCTAAATATAATTATTGATAATTAAATTTGGATATGAATACGTCACAAACAGACAAAATAGTATCCACATACATATATAACATTACTGTGAGGAAGTTATTTTTTAATAGGGGAAACATTCAGATTGTTCAAATTAGCTACTGTTAATTAATAATATGGTTAATATATAAACATACTTGGCTATTTAGAAGCAGAGACAAAGATGCAAAACTCACATAAGAATTTCAGCAAATTACAAAATTTAAATTAAATTTTGAAATCCCCAAAATCATATTAAAATGTATGTCGTGGGGACGTCAGGAGCCACCGAAAGGTTAAAAAAGGGTGCCTTATTTTTGGGTTCGTAATTATTTTCGGCTTTTCGCATATAACGAGGATTAACTGTAATTAGACTGGCCCTTTTTAAATTCAGAAGTGAGATAAACGCCGCTTTTTTCATTGGATCGTTATCAAGTGGCTAGTTTTATGTTTTAAGCTTAAAGCGACAACTGTGGCATAGAAACTATGCAAAAGACAGTATAAAAGGACAAACAGTAACAATATGAAGAAGGAAAACGCTATGGTACTTTTTCAAATACATATTTGAAACAATATTTTGTAGGTTCTCATTTAATAGACTACTAAATGTAAAAGTATTCTGTAGTGTACAGTACATGTAGATTATAGTACTTGACTGTGTAATTATGGTAAAGTTCATCTTACAAATTGTTCAAAAATGTTTAATCATTCGCCAAAATATCTGTGGAATACTTAACCAAAAATCAAGTATTAGTTCTACTACTGTTGCATAAGGATTATATCTAAGATCAATTGCTTATACTATTCCAACCACGGAACAGAGTAATATGAGTTTGCTAAAACAGCCTCGTGGCCTAGACGTCGCTAAGTATTATGACAGCACGGGATTAATTTACAATGGCAATTATAAACAATTGTATGATGCTAACGTGCCAGTTCACGGGGTTAGATTGGGGCGTACCCTTGCGTTCTGGATAACTCGCGGTGTATACGTCGCTATAGCTAAGCGTATCAGGAAATTCATGACATTTAAATATTTTAATGATTATGTATAACATAACATTAATCACGCCTGTATTTCTCTGACGGGGTAGGCAGATGAGTGTAGTAGAATCCCACGGCTCATTTCTTACGTTACGCCCCACCATGGAATGGTTGACAAGTCTATTATCGTATGTTTATAACTACCTGATAATTTCGCTAATTGTTTTCGTTTAGACAACCTCTCATAACTTGAGGCGAAGGAACGCGGCACGGCACTAAAATTCACATTCATTTGTCAAAGTCAGGTGGTAGATTTATTAGTATTTATGGTAGGCGGTGCCCCAGTAACCTAACACTTTACCGGCAAGACCTTGAATAGGTAATGCAAATTGTTCATTTTATGTACTAACAGTTGCAGTGAGCCTTCATAGAATAGATGTAGATTGTTTAGATCCGGAAGTCGGAAGATAAGTGGCACATCGTAGATTATTATGTTGTAATAATTATTAAGAGCTGAAGATCGAGCTCAGTGGCGTGCCATTGGTGAGGCCTATGTCCAGCAGTGGACGAGAGTAGGCTGATGAT
>DWME01006046.1:0-14137 GCA_018244795.1 Parelbella ahira ahira | reverse complement strand
TCAGTGCCCAAGAGTCATTTGGGGAGTCCCATGTCCAACAGTGGTATTACACAAGAAGGATGACTATGAAAAAATTACCGGGGTTTTGAGGTAACCATTAAAAACTATCTGCATTTGGCAAAAAGTTTGAATAAAGTACTAAATTTGATGACAAGTATGAGGAAAGTTCGTTGGTGTGATAATATAATTCCGTAGGAATGCGGATATTGGTACAGTATTAGACCACACTGCATTCCAGGACACAGCAAGGCAAGTAATTGAATTAACCGCTATAGACGCTATGCTCTGTCTTTAAGCCATAGATTAAAATTGAAACCGGGCTTGGATAGAGTTACGAACGTAGACGGAGCACGGCGGCTCTGTAAGAATGAAAATATTTGACACTCGGTGATTTTTACCTACCCCATAACAGACCTGGCGTGATGATATGAAATAGTAAAATTGTACAACCAATTTGATATAAACGTTAATAGTTTTAAAGATATCATCAGGCCTGTAGTTCGCGAAGTGTAGACAGAGAAGTGTAACACGCCCACGTTTCACCTATTATGTTTTATGTACGTTCCATGGAACGGGGTGAGCCTATTGTCATACATAGTACTCACCGATAGTACAGACACAGTATCCGGGAATTGAACCCAGGATAGCCTAGTTCCTGTACATTTTTATGATATATAGATAAAACATATGTGAATAAAATGAATAAAAATAGGTAGGTACATATATAGTAATAATATAACATTAAAACTAAAACCAATGACATAAACGCTGCTAGTTAAAACATTTCTGTTGTCCATTATTCCGCACAATGTCTCCGACTGTACTCTACACCTTGTCTTAATTGTTATTTATTAAACTGCAGATGCCATTCTCTCTTTCCAACGTAATCGTAGAGCAAACTATTCTCTTATGTGTGTTTTCTAATTACATTGAATGTTACAAAATCATTGGCAATAGGCTCATCACTTATTCCATGGGAATACGTTACGAAATCATTGATTTTGCTTTTATTGTAATTTAGTACTGCGATTTAATACTTATTGCGATGTATATTATTTTTGTTTTTAATAGAGGTACAATATAAAACTTTCGTGCCAAGTTTCTTTCGGAGTAAGCAGAGAGCACGTTTAGTTGTTACTCTCATTAAACATTGTGACATCCAATATACATGTATATATGCAATATTTCTTTTCTATAGTGTAAGCTTGGTATGTGCGGCAACAGGTGGTCGAAATCAATGGGGAAGCGTGGGAGGCATTATGAAAGTTCATTATCAACTTGATAACGGTCACAGCTGATGAACAAATCTATCAAAATTCCCTACCTACGTGGCCATAGGTTTGAATTTATTGTAACTGTCTTCATACTTATTTAGTTTATCAAAAAAATTATTATACGATTGTGCTGGGTGAGTGTTACACGTATTACCTTAGATTTTAATACTGGCTCGTTGATGCAGTTGTCAGTGAACCTGACTGTTGCGCCAAGCATCATGGGTTTGATTCCAGCCCAGAATGAATATCTGTGTGACTAGTACAAGTATTTGTGGTGTAAAAGAGCTGTATAAGTATATAATTATGTAGTTTATCAGATGTCGGCTTAGTGTAATACAAATTCTCATTCATTCAATCATTCATTCATTCTTCTAGTGAACGTTGTCCTTTATTAATAGAGAGCCTCTTGCACAACATGTTTGCTAGCCGAGCTCAGTTGGGCGCTGGCTGCGACCGTCATGTGACCAGCGGTTGTGAAACCGGAGCATTGTCTCACGCGACTCGCTTCATGAGTTGGTTTTCAGCGCGACAGCTTGACGCTGTTGCGTCAGAGAGTGAGAATGTTGGATGACGAGAATGTGAGTGAGAGAAGGTATTATGAAACAGGCATCCGTATATGAAGAGAGTAATGAATACAGTAGAAGCACGTCAGGGTCGTCAGGTCTATATGGATGGAGTTGTTTGGCACTTAGTGATCTCTGCGTACCCCGTAAGGTACCTCTCGTAACGATATTATAATGGTAATTAATTTAAATACCTAATTCAATTTGATAAATATGGTCTTCCCCATTAGGGAACCTGACATGACAATGTAATAAAAATAAACATGCATTGCTTCGCCGAATTAAAATAACCAAATGGCAATTTTTAATATGAACAACATCACATTTCTCATAAAGAAGTAGCAATAAATATTGTCATTCTACGACTCTTTATTATAATCTTAATCACGCATACCGGTTATATACATAATCAGATGATAGATGAACCGGTTCACAACGCGCAGGAATCAACTAAGCACTTCAGAGGAATGCGCTTCCCTTCCCGCCATCCGACCCCGCCTGCCAATACCTACGGCTCTCGGCTTCGACGCGTCAATAGCCCGCTATGACGTCTTCATAGGGAGTTGCCTAGTTGAATTCTGCGAATTGTACATGGAAGTTTTTCATGACCAATTCGTCAGCAACTCGTTTTTGACACGCTGTCAGCGCTGGTGGTCTACGGCTGATAAAAATCTCGGTCAGGGCGACTCGTGTTGCAATTAATTTAATTAATCAAATCAAAGGTCTTTATTAATCAAACTAAAACCTTTTTTTTTTGAGAATAATATCTTTTATTTGGTACACAAGTCGACTTATTATATTTAGTCTACGAAGAAAACGTAACATCATGCCTGTTATCCTCGAAAGGGTAGACATAGGAGTGTAGTACACTGGTTATTTACTACACTCCTCTGTCTACCTCTTCGGGTTTAAGCAGTTAGCGTGAATAAAGAGAGCGATGAATTAAGATTGAGCGCGTGAGGTCTGTAAGGATAGCGATATTTGACACTTGCTGCTCTTTACCTCTTTACCCAGGTGTTGCGAGAAGATGTACTCTCTGAACCCAATATTCACATGTCCAAAGTGGGGATTATGTTCTCGCCCCATTTAGGATAAATGATTACATGAAGAGCATTAGCATTTTCCTGTCTGATGTGAAACTGTCCTTAAAACTATGTATGTATTTACTAAAGCCAAAATATACATTAATCAGTTGTCTGATATAAAAAATACAGGCTATCACCAATTTGGAATGTCACGGCCATATTTAAGCTTTTTATTATTTATTTATAGATAGTATAGTACCCAATTATTTGTCGATGGTATATTAAATTGATCGTTAATTAATATAGCGTCGTGTGTACTTTAAATGGCTAGACCAATTTTTTGATCGCGTTGGGTGTGGCGATCGATCAGAGTGCAATGCTCGGCGCGTGCACAGTGGCGCATGCAACCCATGAATATGAATAACTCATCCGAGTGAGCCGGGTTCGACTCGCGTCAATGATCCCGCTGAAGACGAACCTTCGCGAACTCGAACCGCTCCTTGGGATTGTAATTGGATGGTAAATTAATCGGACCACTGTCAATATGACAACCGTTGGATACTTGCGTTTTGCTCGGGTCGCCTTAAGTTGGTTTTCAGTTTGACTTACTATATGCATATTTTTAGATTATATGGTCTGCGCTCAGCGATAAACTTGAACGCAAATATTATGATAAGTAACATAAAATAACTTATAATAAATAAGTTAGGTGTATTGAAAACTGTGTTGAAAACTACAGCTTGATTTGTATCTGTCTAAGTTGAGGAATATAAATGAAACGTCAAAGAATTTACATTACTTATTACTATGCATAATCCACATTTACAATATAAATGCGTAATACAAAATGGTACATTTCCATAATATTACTACCCGAATAGTTTTAGCTTTTAAACGGTTCTTGTATATCTATACATTATTGAATTACGTAGCGACTTAACCTACGTATGTTTTATTCGAAATGCTTCCTAGGCTCTTGCAGAGCGTATCAACGGATCATCGCAGAATTTTTAATCTGTATATTTATACAATTGATATGATCTGTTCTGATCTTGATATATTTGGCGAAAATGTCTACATAAGTATATACTTATATAAATCTATGTCTAGTATATCAGTCAGGCACCTGTTCACCGTAGCACAGGTTCTACCTAGTTTGGAATCAGATGGCCTTGTGGAGGTGTTCCAAGATATTTATTATTGTGGTTATAAATGTATCTAGTATTTACTTTGCATATATATGTCAGAACGTCTGACATATTTAACTAATTCTAGTAACACGATTTATGCTAACCAGAAGTTATAAATAACGTGCGTGACATTTAAGAAAAGATTTAGCGAAGTACGTACGTGTTGCATAACTGTTTACAGTAAGTCTAACTGTTGGTATAGACGAGGCATATGCTTGGCTCAATATTTACAAGTGTCATTTTGAAATATTCTAGAAGCCTCTCTTGTGTGTCTCTGTGTGCAAACATTCGTCTATTGTTGGCAAACTTTTTGTTTGCTAGTTGAGATACCTACTGATTGGGAAATGTGATTGTTTTTAGTTAAATATCTTCTAATTTAAATATTTTCGTATATTTTTTTTTTGTTTCAAATTTTGTTGAGAATATATCACATGTCTTTTGTAGAAGCGTAGTAAAAATATTGTTAGCTTATTATTAAGCTGTATCCCACACTAAAATCTCAACGGTTTCGATTCGCAACAGTTCAAAGGAGGGATCCTTTTGATGTTTTTTGCCATACTCTTTCCCGCTCACCCTCATCAACCCCATAATGTTCTTGTACTTCTCGCACCCCATGATTCACGCCCGACCCGCTCTCATTGTGAGCGGCTGCATATTCCCGAAAGTGGCAGTCGTTAATTCGATTTCTAAAAAGAGCCAAACGGATACGTCGTCTCCGGTGTTGTCACCACTGTACCAGTGGATACGTTGGAACTCCCAATTTTAACGAGACTCCATCCATCTCGTCCCGACGGTTGATTGGACTGAAACGGAAACGAATTTTTGTCAACGGAAGATGGTCCATGGTTTATAACGAATTTCGTGTCAGTCTGCGTACCGGCAACTCGTCGCAGTCGCCGCTGGGGCAGTGCGTGCCGCGTGCGCCTCTGCGTGTTCAGTTGCGTTCCCAGCACGATCAAGAATAGCCGTCAGCGCGATAGCTTCCTACTAAGAAAAAAATATCAGTCCATGTCATACGGTCAACAACTTGCGTAATCTTATTTTCATTTATTGTCTAAACGGTTGACCGATAACTTTTTTCTTTGATAATTGCACAAATATCGTGATACTCGTTCTATATCGGCTCTTAAATATTAATGGTTGTGAAATTCATATTCACGCGTATTTTGTTGGTTTAGTACAATTTTTTTATCGCGGTTCCATTACGTTGCGCGATATCGGATTGATAAGGACAAGTACGGAGATAAAATCGGAACGGTTATTTGTAAGCGTGTTGATGATGCAGCGCGCTGGCCGCTGTTTAGTGCACGACGACGTACTGAAATGTGCTCTTTCGTGAAACAATAAACAGAGGAGATGTTATCGGGAATTAGTGCGCCAGACCGATGCGCGTGCGCCGGCCCGAGTGTAGCGATGGACCTATTTTCGTAGCACGGAACTAAGAGCGGCAAAAGGAGCAAAAAGCTTTGGCCACCTAAAAACTTGAGGACGCAGTGTTGTAGTGTATTTTTGGGCCGATGTGTGTGATGCAAGCGGCGTTTGTTATGTGAATTGATGCCGTAGCGTGAGAATCGAGCGAACATGAAGAAAAGGACGATATCTAAACTTAAGTCTATATTCGGTTCCAAGAAAAGTGAGTAACTTAGATAATAATGCGTTCACTTACTACCGGCTACAAACCGTTCAAGTATTAGTGTTATATCATTGAATCTTCGATATTATTGATAGCATTTCACGGAACGATTATAAGAATATAAAGTTTCAAAATGTTATGTTGTTATGACGGAACTCGAAAGAAGTTAGGTATGTATGTAAATCATCGGAGCGAAAATCTCGCTTAAGTTATAACATACGTCAATACGAGGCATTGTTTTCATTGGTTACATTGCCTAGTATTCGCTAATTTACATAATTCTGTTATTAGCAGTATTTTATTAAGATCTACAATCTAATCGAATATCCAAAAGGTTCAAAATATTTCATCAAATCCGTCTATGCAAATATTTTGAGCACATTTTTGAACTGTTTCTTTTGGATAATATTATAAAATATAATGCTTCCATTTATCACTATTGAACGATATCCAATTATCACATTTCCTTGCAAGTGTCAAAGTACATAATTTTATGACGTCCAAATCTATTTTTTTATCGAGCAACATTTTTTCCTCAAACTATAATATGTCCTTTCAAACATCGTTACCAACTTTGTCGTAAATAAATTGATGTAATTCTCACAGCTAAAATTTTGTATTCCTTACCTTGTGTGTTATTTAAAAGGACAGCTGCGTGCTCACTTTTTAACAACCCACGTCCTCTCTAAAGTGATTTTAATGAACTCTCTAGAGTCCTGTCATTTGAAAAGATGTAACATAAGCGCGTTATTTATAACGACATTTTAACATCGTCCATTAACTCAAAATAATTTTGTTCAGGCATTAATTGCTTCAATTATTCATTTTAAATTGGTTTTGTTATTTCCAGACTAATTGGTGGATCGTTTATTGTTTTCACACAAAGTTTCATCTTTGAAAGAATTGTTAGTTATATTCAACATGCATAAAACTTTTATTGAAGCGAGAATGGTAACTTTAACTATAACAGACCGCAGAACGTGATCTTATATAAAAACGGGCGAGTATTTACGTAACAATACAAACGAGGTCCTTGGCTACTTATTCATTCAGTGTCGCTAGCCGACGCTCGGGTTTCACGGCGAAAACAATAGAAATACGGGCATGCATATTATTCCCGTACGAACTCCTGCCGGCTGCCCCTCTCGAGTTGAAACTGAACGCTAGGCTGTTATGATAACCTAGACTGTACGCCACGGAGCCGCTGATAAGCACGTGTCGCGAGTACTTAATGACTAAAACACACTGATATTGGAAACTCGCTGTTTACCCACTGTACGTTTTGTTCAGTGTTCAGGCTCGTGCGCTGAACGTTACATGTATCGTACGCGCAGTTTTTGCTCGTTTCTGCTCTAAATGCTCTCTTGTTTCTGTGTGAAGCGAAAAACTGGTAAGATTTTTCTCAATACCACCCGTATCGAATTAAGTTTTATTAACAGTATCGTAATACTTCTTAGTTATAACAATTTCAAATTGTTCAATAACTTTTTCTCATAAAATAAATATTTCACCAATTTCACCCAACTTTCGTGTACTTTCAAATTTATTGAATATTTGCCACAGTTAATCAATTATATTTACCGATTGCGATTTAATTGAGTATTTTTCACTTTTGACACGATCGTTTGTCTATTTTTGGAAATGATTTTTGAACTGTGCCCCTCACTCTTGACTTCTTCATCACAGGAAGCTCTTAGAAACAATTTTAGGTTATTTGTGAGACAGCCATTGCTACGTCCGTGACGATTTTACTAACTCGGTGTTTCCTTGTGTATTAAAGCCTGCTGTCGTGTATGTAAGATAATCTACTCGCCACCTTATCTCTGACCTCGTACGCCACATTGAATTATTTAGACAATGTTTGTGAATGAAAATTTTGTAAGCATGTCGTTTGTTTCAACTTTCAACACCCCTATCGCTGAACAAAAGTTACGAAGTCTATTCAAACAACACATAAATCTATTTTGGATCTTTTCCACCGTATGAAATGATTCATTAGAAACAAACAATCCTTTACAGGAAAGTGTTAAGAAGCTATAACCAAATTGAGATGAATAATCTTACGTTGATGATTTGCACAGAGCAAAATTTTATGCATCACTTCGTATGCGCTTACTGTTATTGCTCATTTGAATTTTTTACCAAGTTTCTTTGCTACTTTAACGTTTTCATTTAAGTAGTCTTATTTAGTCGTCTATTCTTAGCTCTCACAAAATTATCGTCCTAATTCTTTTAATGCAGATAATTCTAAGACAGATATGGAAATTAGTTGATTGTTTATCTTCGCTTATTTGAAACTGAAAATTAATTGCGTCTATAACAATTATCAATTGTTTCTATAAACAATAGGTACATCTCACATATCTCTTGACTAGATACCTGCGGTGTAGCTTAATCCCGCAGACTTGTATTGGGGTTAAATGTCAGGCCAAGTACCCTTATTGTTGTCTTATCTACAAGTTTGTTCTTTTCCAACACTCACTAGATGAATATTAATTAACATATTCAAATATATTTTGCATAGATATTATATACATAGATATTAATCATAGGCATTAACACTTCGTTGATAATTTGAATTTTGTCTCTACGGTTACGTACATATTCGTAATCAATTTTAAATTTTAGTTCGCTTCTATGCACCTGAACAAAGAAAAATTTCTGTGTGTTACATCTGTAGTTAACAATATTTAATCAATGTCATGAGCATTGACGGTGACAAAGTCCAAATGATCCAAAGTAGCAAACAAAAAATATTTATTGCATGTGATGTATTTTTGTCCTCTCTTAGTTATTTGTTCTTTGAAGATATTTGAGATATGTAACAATATTAGTTTTCATAATATGAAATCGCGTGGCAGCGGCGCGCCTACCGTGAACGCGGGACAGATTTCTATTTGTCTATTGGAAATATGATTCAATTTGCTTTCGCTTCTTCATGTTTCGAAGAATCATGTCTTGTTGATCGAAGTATCTGATCACCAAAGATCACCAAAGATCATTATCTAGTCAAATCTCAAAAAATCAAGAAGTTCGTCAATGCTACTTTTAGTTTTATTTTTTCATCATTTTGAACTCTACGGCTTTCTTATTTGGTATTCTTACTATGATAGACCCAACGCTCATATTATTATCAGCTAGAGTAACTGTAACATTACGACGGCGTCACGTTTTGACAAATCTCTTAAAACGTCAACGTGACCTTTGCATTTGAGGCATATAACCAACGCTGTGATCCCACAATGTTTACTCTACACGTTTCTCACGGAGGTGGTGTACGAAAAGATACAATCTAACGTAACCTTTAGAAGAAAGTGTCCGACATTATGTATAATGAAGTGTTTGCCCAAAGAATGCTTGTGTCGGACACAACGTAACTATACAATTTTCTCACGCCGAACATATGATGGAGCATGTCGATGATAGACGCCAGTGTGTAAATTGAACATTGAGACGCCGTACTTTATAAATACACATGACGTTCCTGATTTTTGTCGATATTTGTATGGTTTTATTAACATTACGTTGGAACGCCAGATTACTTGCGGGCTAAGCAGAAAGCACCAGTCCCCAAATACTATCCTTATGGACTTGACATTTGTCACTCACTTCACAAATGTACACCGTTTTTGATCATTTCTGTTTTGTATTATTTTTTCTACTAGGTCATTAGAAAACTTTGTATTTTTGCTCATTCCCACTGGTGCAATATAGCGAAAGAATTTACAAGCGTCCCTCAGATCCTTGATACAATCCGTGCCCATTAATATAATTTTAATGGGTCATAACTAGATACCTGCATTTCTGTAAAATATCAATAAAAACGGAGAGTAAGAAATTTCATAATTTCACAGTTTTTTAAATGACGGTAAGTTTATGGAATAAGGTATTATGTTAGTAAAATTTGATCAATAGTATGTACACTTTCAATATATAAAAAAGTATTCACTAATACTTTCTTCCATATTACATTTTCACGATTTAACCCTTCACATATATGAATAGTTTCATATCACATTTCATGTAGATGATTGACGTGAGCTGTCAGTGTAATTTCAACATTTTTATATTTTCTCATGTCAAGATTCTAAAGACATCTTTATAATAAGACGCTGCGTGTCTTCTGTTGACCATTGGCGTGAAAACGAGAAACTATAAAGTTACATCGCCTGCATGTCTATTGACTTACAGAGATATTGTACGTCTTGTGTGTTACAGTACCTAGTACATAAAATTTCATTTCAATTTCTACGAGTAATTCTTTTAGTTTCCATGAGTAATAAAAATTGCATGAAACCATATTCAGTTCATTTTGCTACATCTTGTTGTCTTCGATATCTATATTTCTTTCGCCTCTCCGGAGCTTTGTTTTTTGCTGTTAGTGAAGCATCGTTAACGTGCCTAAAGCTGATGATGCTAACAAAAAGTCGATCTTCCGCGATGCTCGTTCGAATAGGAAGTAATTTTGTACTTTATTGCTTTCTTCGCGCAAATTATAGACCGTAATTAAAGTTCACAGTAACGCTTTCATCTGCAATCATTTGTTTTTACACGATTTGTATTATTGACCTTTGTTGTGTCCATCTTAGAAGAATCGGTGCCTTCAGTTACGATCGTAATTATTATGGCAAATGTTTTCATAGCATTTATAAATGATATTCTACATATTTCTGATCGTGGTATGTATATGATTCGTATTCTTATCAGTAATACGTAATTAAAAGATGGTATTTTTACTAATTATGAATGTAAATTAATTAGTTCAGTGTATGAAAATATTAGGCATCATCGTGTCCCAATTAGTACTTTCTCATTGTAACATTGTGACTATTTTGTTAACTGGAAAAATAAACAAGCAACTCTTTTGATTAAAAGGTGTCGACAGAAATACATCGGTTGGAATTAATTCTAATGTGGGCTCTTCCGCTCACTACGATCCGTTTCGTTACGGCCGCTGCATATAAATAGATGGAAACCCTTTTTGGAACCCGACAATATTTACCGAAGTCCTATAAAACTTTTATACACGCTTTATAATTAAATCTTATTTATATTTCCGTAACTTCTCCCTCTTCATGGCATTTTTGTGTTGTAATAACAACAAAAAGTTGTTCATTCATTCGACGCCATACATGATTTTCCTGTTAGTGACCTCAAGAGCAAACTTAATAGCTGTATACATCATTATCTGCTCATCTTTAAACATAACTATCGAGTCTCAGCGTGTTTATATTCTATTATTGTGAGATTTACAGGCAGCGATTACATGCTCACGGGAATTCCTTGTAAATGTTAAGTAAATCCAAGTTCTCCCCCTATAAATGTCTTAAGGTTTCGTGTTCCGTAATCTGTGCCAGGAACCGCCAAGCATTTCGTCACCCTCGGAAATTCACACCCCTTAATACAACTGTGTTAATTCAGTAGTTTGTGCAACTTTCCCAAAATATCAAACAAGAATACTATGGTACAATTGAGTTCTTAGAACAGAAGCAGAATTATTATGATTAAAAATAGGATGCATGTTATTACCATCACCGGCAGAATCGGATGACGGTTGAGATAACACGCCCAAAATTATATCGGCGACGAGGCGATCCTGCAGTCGGTAAACTTCAAGTGATCGTTCGTCTTCTGATACGATCGTAATGGAAAGATATTTAGAACAGCCGTTGCTTGGAGCCGCAATTAAAAAATATCTCCAGTGTAAGTCATGAACTTGTTCAACATAGATAAGAGTTTTTCATCGCAATCTTGCCACATATCGCGTGTAGTACACATACGCACACACGGTACACACATTGTAATGTTTGCGTAATTTACTTTGTGACGATATACAGCCGCGCCGTCAATGAACGACATTCCTGGCTGGCCGTATACGGCAAAATTTTTCTGACATAAATAAACGGACAGTCGTCAAGGTTTGAGGCCAGCATTTATATGGGCGTCAGTAATTCGAGTCGTTGTTTGCTTGTCTCTCGTTACTTGCGCTGAATCTTTTGATGTCGGTCGACGGCAGACAGCCGCGCGCTGGTTAACTCGATATTGAATAAAATCTCCGGCAATTTAAGTTCGCAGCACGCGTGAGCGATGTACCGTGCAGCGCATATTCGATTTATGGTGTTTTATATTGGGAACGGTAAAATTTTTCTGGGGAAAATGCTAATTTTTAAAACTGTTAGAGAATAGCTTTAGAAATCCGAGAATTACGATGGTAGTTACTTGCTCGGAATACAATTCGATATTAAGCATTTTACACACAAATTATAGCCTTAAGAATTGCGTGATTATGTTTCTATCTGTTACTTTCCAATCAGTCATTTCCGAACTTCTTGTGTTTATAATGCATCTCGTAATCGTTTGGAGTTTAAATTACTTATAGCTTCGTAAGCACGGAGCACGAAAACTTTATCCCCGTCCTTATTTACCTGACATCGCTGCGCCCGCGTACGAAACATGTCTGTTACATTAGCATACTGCAAAAAGCTCACACATACCTATCGAACGTGGGGGCATTATCTATTTTGAATAAGAGATCCGCCTCGTACTTTTGCGCTACATTAGCAGTCCAGTCATGTGTGCCACTTGAACGCCCTCGATTCTGATGCGCCAGCACCGAGACCGGCCCCGCTCGTTCTCCCCAGAGTTCGCTATACTTTGCCATTTGCCTTCCCTTATTTGGCCTCCGTAATCGAACTTGTCTTGTGTTTATGTTGTAGGTACAGCGCAATTATTTGGCTCAAAAACTAAAACGTTAGCTGCTTTGGTTTGTCATTTATCGAATTTATCGCGTGTTATGTAAAGTTATTGCTTGGCTTAAGCCTAAAATGTTACCGACTCCATTTCCTTACGCTACCGGATATGTATGTGAATTCATGGTGTTGATAGCAATCAAATTATGAGAATGAGAGCGAAATTTTTGTCTTTCAACCTTTTGAATATTAAGTAACACTAATGAGATTTCTCAACAAGTATGTAGCCTCCTCGTGACGTTTCGTTTTCGAAATTAGCTGTTATAAAGAATGCGTTAAGTATAATTAGTCTTAATAATCGTACAGTTATTAATGTTACACAATGAATAAATACCATGGTTAAAAACTTGTTCGATAACATTGCACGCCATTATTGCGTAATGGCCGCCTTAGTCAAGGTCACCGTACTGGTTTTGACTTACAATGTTTGACACATAGATTGTATAAACTTAACGATAGTGGGCTGTGTCAACAAAACCGGAATTGGAATGTCATTCACGAATGTAAGTATATGAAGAGGAAGTGGCCACTCAACGACGAGCTGTGAATGAGTACCCATTTAGCGCAACGATAATTATTCCAATTTCAAATTATAAGTTGTTTTTTTATTGTTTTTTTTTCTTGTTTAGTGAAATTACAATTTGCCAGTCTTTATTCACGTTTGTTTATCTTATATTTTTATGTGCCTGTAACGTTATGTAATGGAATGGTTAATATAAGTCAATTGAAAGTTTGTTGGACAATAATTATTTTACTTAGTACATTTTTCTGCATCGCGTGATTGGTATGATGATGAACTATACCGCTGATATCTTAACGGTATTAAAAATAATACCGAAGCGAAGTAGATTGAAATCTCTCGTATCGGAACTATCAGATTTATTCAATGGACTATGGAGTAAGCGGGTTACAAAACGGGTTACGGTTGCCATTCGGTTAAACAATTGGGTCGTTGACCTGCATTTAGTTTTCTCCGATGGCAGTGGTATGCAGTTTATACTGCCAGTATTCTTATAGCCGCAGTATTCTTAAAGGGCTGGTGTATTTGTGTCGAGGCATACAGGAATACTTAAGTGTTGTACATACATTCATACTAGCTATAAACCGCGGTAAGAATTCCCAACGTGTTACAAATTCCATCAAGTAGGGTCAGAGACAGGGATTCAAGAAATATTATTTATAACGCTATTTGTTTTACCTTTAGACTTATTGATTGTAAATATTGAACAATTCATAAAATATGTTTGATGCAGAGATATCGAAGTATTATCACCGTGAACAATAAGTTGTAACAAATTGATAAAATGTTAAACTCTAAACTTTCCTTTGATTTGTGCTGATTTTTTATTATATCTATTAATACGGTATTTCATTGACATGTAAAATGTATTTATGATTTAATTGCCCATAATTTTAATATTTTATTTATATCAAACAAGAATTACCGTGAATAACGAAATAGTGATTAATTCTTTTGACTATGTCCAGCTGTGGACTGCGACCGGTAATGAGACTGTACGTAGGATTGATGAGAAATTTTAGCTGATATACACTATTATAAACAAAGGAGAGAAATTTTGATTGAATACTTTGCGATATAATTAACTTCAAAGTGAAAAATTGCCATTTGTGTCGAATTGAAGTTCCCACGCCGCGCAGGCTCCGTGGAAATGTAAAGTAATTAGCCTTGAAACTTTTCGATA
>DWME01006045.1:0-14145 GCA_018244795.1 Parelbella ahira ahira | reverse complement strand
GGAGCAAAGGATAATATTATAATAATATTAGGTGTCTTACAGTTTTTCGCTTCCACTTTCCTTTTTTATTTCATTGTTTTATGAAAGATATAACTGGTGTAAAGTGTAACTATTGAGATATATGAATAAGTTACCTCTCCGTATCCCTTTGGGGAAATAGAGGCGTGATGTTATATTAAGATATTCTATGACAAGGATATTTTGTTACTACTTGAACAAAATGTAATACTTCACCTTTTTAAGTGACTCTTCAAATGAAAAATGTTGACTGTTAGCGAAATGAAGTCCTATAGCGATCTCGATACCAGTCCGTTCTCTCAGGTTACGTAACCGCGACTTTTTTCTACTTTCAATAGATCTTTCATCAGATATATGCCTATCATTATAATATGTAATTGGTTTCCAACCAGTTCTTTACGTTTAAGGGTTGTTTGTGGATTTTGGTTTCTGTATTTTTTTTATTCCTATGACATAAAATATTTGTATCGAATAATATTCTTACTCCATTGTCTACGGATATTTTTAATCATAAGATTCATTACGTAAACGCTTCTTTTAACTTATAATCAATGCTTTTATGCCATTTACCTAGATTCACAGTAAATATGCGTGAGTCATTAATTATTTATTGTTTATTTATTAATTATTTATTGTCGCCTGAATCCGCAATCTTCACCTACCGGTAATGCAATATATCACCATTTGTATATTATATTTGTCTAGATAATAATATCAACAACATTTTAGGACAGTTCCACACATCGTCACCTGATCCAAAAGAAGGCTCAAGAAGAACCTGTTTTATGGTAACTTATAAGCTACATACCAATATGCATATTAAACATCATCATCATCCGCCTACTTCCGTCCACCGCTGGACATAGGCCTCTCCAATGGCACGCCACTGAGGCTCGATTTTCGGCTCTACGCATCCAACCACTGCCAGCGACTTTGCGTAGGTATATCGTCACACCACCTAGCTGGAGGGCGTACTACTCTACGTTTGCCAAGTCGGGGTCTAAACTCTAGAACAATATACCTATACACCATCCATCTATTCTTATATAGATTACTTTACATCTGAAATGTACATAGAAACAGACAATGACATAACTGAACAAGATATTATAATATTTTTTATTATTCTTTTGTTATCCAACATTTTGAACACCAGGGAAACATATATTAGGGATATGGCTAACTTATGGTAAGTATACGTCGGAATCAAATATCGATTTTATTTGTTTATAGTTTAATTATAATAAATATAAAAACAAGAAAGAGGACGATACAGTAGTAGTTTATTCCCCTGAGCAATTGCTAACAGCGAGTTACTGGAAATAGTTACATTTATAATATAAATGTAGGTACACGTCAGTATACATATATGAAGAAGAACCATAATTAAACTTTATTCATTTAAACCTTACATGAAAAGACAAATCATATATTTTTGCGGTCATCATCGCTGGAAAAGAATGATTAATTCTGTGTTTATTTCAGTTAGGTATAAACATTATAAATAGTGCAAATTCCTGAACGATGATGTCCGCATCCGTTTTGTGTATTACTTTGTAAAATATATCGGTTCTTGCGAGCGTGACTAACTTCAAGACTTCAAGTAGGCGAAGGTATCTTATCATGTGCCACAAGGTTGTTTGATAAAAACGCATTTAGTAACATTGTACCGTCTTTCCAAAAACTATTGTGTACAATTTCATGTTAAAAACGTGTATTTATATATCATGCATGTTACATTTCCGTACATATCGAAAAGTTACTTTCTACAGTTTCCTATAGAAATACTATCAAACCTATACATTTCAAACAGGTTCTTTCTCAATACTTTTGGTGAACACAAAAATTTGACGTTTATTTTTGAATAGATTCTTTTGTATGACTTATATATTTTAATATATATAGGCATTTAGTGTCCGGAACTTTTTTAACTAACAAAGAAAAATAGTTCCAACATACGTTATTTACGTATCGTTTCGATGATGTAAACAGCGCATGCAAGACCAGTAGTACCGTCAATTGTCGGATAATTTATTGTCGACTTTATCCACATTTACCTTTACAGATTATATTGTTTACACAAATCATATTATCTGTTGTATATACTTAAGGTATAATAATAATTAACCTATTTATTAATATCAAGAAAAGAATGGGAGGCCGTTCTCGCTTTTATTGTGTGTAGGTAATAATCGTTGACATAAGATAGACAAAAACGATGAAAATCTTCGAATGTATGAATTCTGAATTCATCCGTATTTTTCGCTGTAGATCAGTTGGTTTATACAAAATCTACAGCAATTATATACTGCAAATTTTCTCCCAATATATTCCATAATCAAAATAGTATGAAGATTTTCTACGTAGATCATTTGATTTGGTTGCATGGAATAGATGATCAAAGACCAGGATCTTGTTTTGTAGTAAAATGAATCGGTAAAATAAAAATGTTATAACTAATCATTTCAAAATATTGTAACAGGCCATGACGCAGTCTATATTGTATGCCAATGACAAATCTTCTAACCATAATGTGTACAGGCATAAAATAAAAAAACCGCCTGTTGTCTAAAGTTACTTGTTTTTCCCTTTCTCGTAATAAACATATATCTGTACCAAAGTAATGTCAGTTTGTTACGAATAAATATTAAATGCTCAATAAATTGGATCATAGAAGGGCAACATCTGCTAAGTAATTTTTAAATAAACCCAAACAAAACAAACCTCACATTTTCCTCCTTTGACTTGATCTAATATAGTTTCTAACTATGCGTGACTAACTACCTACTATTTGATGTAGAGTGACGGAAAACTTTTCTTAGATTGTTACCTAAACTACCATACTGATATATTCCGCTATTCTTAGAATTTTCCTTCGTCAGACCACAAGGGTGACAACAGAAAACGCAGTGAAAAATTGACCGTGTTCTATCAGAATGATACATGTTTTCTCTGAGTAAGTTACCTACTAAATATAAACACGAGAAGAAAACTAACAAAAACTAAGTACGTATATTTATTCTAAAATTATATTTATATTGCTAGGCCCAGCAATGTACGTAGGATATGTACGTTTAATGTCCACAATATAAGATATTCTCGAATATAACCTTATTCCTATAAACTTATTCCTATAAATTTATTCCTATAAACTTATTCTCGATTAAAGTTAACAATATTAGATAACATCTAAATTATATTACAAATCATCAAGATTCGTTAACGACTTGTCAGAATCACTTTATTTTGCCGCGTGATCCCCATTTTACTGCCAATTATGTTCCCATAACCATAAAATTACGCCCACGTTCGAATCAATGAGAAATAAAAGGCGGGAAGCGCCGCTATGTTTTACCATAGATAATAAACAAATGAATAGTATGTAATGATTATAATCTGTGTTAACTCCCACATATACTTCATGAAATGATAATTCTAATGAGGTAGTAAGTACTGGAGTAAACTGCGTTGTTATTAATAGGCCGTCATTACGTTGTATTTGATTTAAAATAACAATCCTTCTAAATTGTTTCTACATTGCAAATTAATTGTACGAAAGATGAAATTAACCCACAAAGATTAATACACAGTCCTAATGATTCTGAATTTAAACTACATAAATACTACAGAACGTTCCAGGCGAAAAAAATGAAACTATTTTCAGACGAACAATTGTCAAAAATACATTTAAAATTATATGACGGTTAATTTATAATGTAAATTAAATTTTCATCGCCGTAAGTTCAGGCATGAGTGTATCATTATTAAGCTTCCTGCTCTCCCGCTGAAGTGGAAAAGTTTTTAATGATATCTCGACAAAATAAGCGTGTTTTTAATACATGAGCTTATCTCAAAAGTCCATGAATAATCTGAATATGTACGTACTTAGGCAGACTAGGTTCGAGATAATCGCTGCATAGAACTAAAATGGGTTAGAAGAAATTTGAGTTTTTAAATTTTCATTTTAATAGATTTATAAAAATTAGTATTTACAACAAAGTTCCACTATTAAATCATATTGATTCGACAGCATCTTGCTGTGTGAGATTTATACCGAGATGTAATCTGACAACTCTTCAAGGTGGGCCATATTTGGCGGGGTTAGCATCTATAATTAAGGGTTGAAATATATTGCGGTATAAATTTTAGTGGGCCCTTTCTATTTGTAAAAACAAATTATAACCTGCGCTTTGTCTCTATAAGTCTCCCATAATGGAAGGCCCACCCCAAAAGATCATAACAAATAGTATATTATAAATAACAACACAGTCTAGTCTACGCAGAGCTCTAGGATTTCTTTTAGTTGTTTTGTTTAATATAGAATTTTATATAAATTATGCACGAAATTCAAAACTATGATTTCAGACTTTCTTAATTGTTTACTGAAATATAGGGTTTTTGACAAATTACACTGTAGTCGCAAATGAGCGATATTGTTTATCCCCGTGCCGGAGTCATCATTTTTCTCATCTCCGAAGTTATTGTGACTGTGGCAGTCTATCGACTCGCCAGACGGCCCTTATTAGGCGCAGTTAGCATTTACATTTACGAGGGAAGATGTGTGGAGCACAGATACAGATATGGCTCGAATGACTGCCCCAAGGATGTGAAAACACCAGAAATCTATACAAGGTCATTGCACAATAGATTTGATACATGCCCAATGAGGTTTAATTCGTAAATGTTTAATTTCGTTTTGTCAGTCCGTAATATAAACTACAGTACCTAAGTATTTTAATGTGCAATAGTATATTTATTCTATTCAACGACTAACCAAGTAACGTACAGTTGCCAAATATATGCCTAATAAAGTGTTTGGAGAACCTAATCAAAGCTGCAACAGATCCCATACCATGTGTATAAAACTAGTCATGGAACATTCGGTATGTTCAGATGAAAACTTTATTCAGTATTGTGTATACGGACATGTACATATGGTTTAGACCATTTAGGTACACATGTTTGTCGGATCTGAAATATGTATTATTATTGTTCTACCGCCAAGCTAATAACTTGCACCAATCACTGTGATTCAATGTTATGGGAGTAAACTTAGCTTTACTTCGTTCAGCGCCATAAATAGCAGTTGCTTCGTAGGTGGCACCTATAATACATATGTACATGAATTATTACTCAGGTGTATAGAATTCTATTCTCGGCCCTGGAAAAACGATTCCCATATTTGATTCGGTCTAGGTGACCTATTTGGTGCTTGGCGAATGCTTCTTGCGCTTACTCCGCGTACAGTCACCAGAGAAACCTTTAAAAATGTACAGGCGTCTAGATCAAGTTTTAAATTATTAGTGGAATTATGGAGTTCATAATAATCAATTAGGTAGTCAATCAAATAGACGTAGACCTAATTCTCATAAGCTCTATAAATGTATGTCTGGTAAATACAAAAATCGTTGAAAATACTTTACTTTTTTCCATTTGTAAAGTTAATGTACAATATTTTCGATATATCTGTATTATATCTTTATTTAAAATTACGTAAAAATTTGTAAACAATATGTCATGAAAATAATCGTAAATCACATATTCAGACCCCTATAATAGACAGTAAACCTAATCTTTATGTTAGTTGTTTGAATTTTGTGCTATTAAATATTCGATACAATGTTATTATGACCACAAATCCTTTACCACGTCCTTGTTTGTGCAATCGCAGCGCTATGCTGTCTTTGTGAACGGAAACGACTAGTGTACACCTAATAACAATACCACACTGCAAAGCCAGATCAACGATGTGAACACACCAATTGCATTGGTCATTGACCGAATGCTAATTATCATAGCGTTTATTTAATTACGCTGTTCACGTTTATTATGCTAAGCAACTCTAAATAACCATGTTAGAAGCTTTTCAAAACATGTTTTGACAGCATTCTTTAAGGCGTTCTCGTTCCGAATTTCGAATTTGTTAATGCGGTCAAGCTAAAGGACACAATAAATGGATTCCTTGTATTTTGCCATGTAATTTGAACAATATATCAGTTGATAATTCTGGTACACGTTCCAGGACATTTTTTATTATTATTGGAATTTTAATTAGTTTCCCACTTGTTTCTGTTTACCGTTTATAATCAATTGATAAATGCTAAACATGAGTATCGTCTGATGGTTTTACTATATTATACATTATGTTTAAAGCTATTTACTATAAGTAAGTACTCAAACTGCAGTTGATTGCAAAAATACGATTATTGAATAACTTATTATTATAAGACATTGAAGTGATTAATAACCTGCCAGTTATGTAATTTTATATTCAGTTATCATAGAATTTAAAAACAAAACCTATTTATGAAGTTGTACAACTGATTATAATAAAAATATCATTTTCATTTTTCACACAAAATATTATTTCAATGTTTAATTTCTCAAAATATTTAGTGAGATGTAAATATTCTTAATTTATGTCTGGGCTATGACGTATCTATGTACATATGTATGTGTCTGTGGAACTCTATACGAATCGGCAACGTGATTGAAGCAAATCAATTGCGGGTCTACGACGGAAGCCAAACTAATCGCTGCGTGACCATAGACTACACGTGACCGAATCGATTCATGGTTTTCAATGCTAACATTGTTTAGTTTCCGCCTACGCTATGCCTGTCATATGTCACTTTTTTATCTACCTGTATCATAACGCTGGAGACAATTGTACCATTTTAAGCCAATTTTTTAAATTCTATTAATGATCTGGTTATACGATCGTGTGACATAGTATTTTTGTCTGTTAAACATATTTTTTTTTATTTTTATAAATAAAATTGTCAGTGTAAATATCTATTTGGAAATGTTGTGTATGTAAGTTTATCAGCTGTCTGGTTACCATAGCACAGATTCTTCCTTGTTTAAAATCAGATAACGAAGTCAGTGTTGACCAAGATATAGGTACGTATATATATTTATTTATCAGGTGCCCAAGAACTATATTGTTGGAAGTAAGTTCTTGAACTCTGTACATTTTTCTGCAAAGAATAATAATAACTAATAATACCAATAGCATTATATGACTGTCTTTGTTCATCAGTTTACGTAATACAAATGGTACACAGGTACAGATAGAAGTAAACAGTTATGTGAAGCTGCGGTGAGTTAACGTAACGTGCAAATGAACAGGCGTATTGAATACCGGATCAGATTTATCCCATCATGTAACTGTATATCAATTTATTGTCGCGTAATTGAAGGTTAGAGCAATAAAACTTCTAATAGGAGCGTGTGCGTATGAGTAATTAGATGAAAGTGGAGGCGAAAGTTTGAGGGTCGTAGTTGATGAAATTCCTGAATCTCTGGCTACCCCTATGGGAAATATGCTTGACAATATGTATGTACGTAATTGCATATTTGTAGAAATTATTTTTGTCCAAAAGTAACTATGTATACATATATTCTCGTCAACTACGTGTTCTCTGGTTCACTTCATAAGACGCATATTTATAACTTTACAAATGTACGAATATATTTAGTTTTAAAGATTAAATATCTCTTCTTGTAACATTTAAGAAAAATTTTTACATTTTTCTTATTAAAAAATCAAAGAAGCACACTTTTATTTGTCTCTTGGATACTACTTCAGAAAACTTCCTTCAGAAAAATCTTTCGTAATCCACTTAATAAAACATAAAAAGATTACATGACAAAAGCTTACGAAATCTTCTAACTTTAAATAAAAGTCCTTGGAACTTAGGCAAAATGTTTTTTTTTTATAATTTTGTATCTGTGTTGGAAGTTCTTTGTGTCCAAAGTTTGGGGTCAAGGTCATAACCACCCAGTCTAATTAGACTTTAAACAACGATGCTGCCTTCTGGCACCTCTCATAATGTGGAAGGCAGGCAAATAAAGAGTATAATGATAATAATAACTAAGATTAGTCCTTAGGCACAACTATACTCGTATATGTACCTGGTTAATTCACGTATCTATGTTATTTCGGATGGCCCGATTAATTTCGGAACTATACGAGGTCCTACACTATACGCTCCCGTTGATTGCAGCGAGGTCACATCGGGGACTGCCATTTAATAGTAAAACAAAATCTAGCCAGTTATAACAAATCTTTTTCAAGTTCTGACGCAAATGTCTAGACTGCTTGCGTGTTCGCTGCACTTATCAATAGTGCATAAAAAAATTATTGGAGTAGTTAAAATCAGTTTTCATTTGCAGTGATCAAAGCTACGCTGTACGAGCGAGGCACTCAGTAGACCGGGAAATTGAGGCATTCGGTAGATTTCTCCCATAATAAGCCTTGTGTTTCACGTGCAAAGGGTTGTCTCTAAAGAGTTCTTTTATACGCTTACCATTATAGTAATACCTGTTAATTTATTTTAATTACACGTTTATCTCCTAAGGTGAAAATTAGGTTCATTTTCAGACATTTTTAATTGGATATGCTTATGGATTGATGAATGAATATTGGAATATCAATCGACTCGCGGCTCGTATCCGTTCACGTTATCTCGTTCGCTTATTGTTATTTACGTGTGCGCGTATCGGAAGACATATGTGGGTCGCGTTTTATCCAAATGAGCAATAATAGCTGTGACGAAACATGAATTACTGTGTAAGACACTGCAGTGGGAGGTATATAGGTATCGATGCATTTATTGCATTTGATAATGGGCCCTGCATGTTTGGATTTGAAAAACATTAATACTAGTGTCCGACCGAAACAGGTTTTTCAGCCGAAACCGAAACCGAACTTTCGGCCTCGCTCTCTGTTTCGGCCGAAACCGAAACTTACTTAAACATATTTAAAATTTCTTTGTCAAAATTCGGGACATTCATTTTGTATTCATTTTATAGTTTTTTGCAAATTAAAAAGAGATTCATGCTTTTTTGCCGAATGCCTATGCCGCGAAGCCCGCCGAACGACGCATAATAATTCACGAACACTCTAGTTTCGGCGCGACTGAAAGGTTCGGCCATTTTTTTTGCTGAAATCGAAACTAAAGCCGAAACTGGATTTTTTGGTCGAAACTGGCCGAAACCGAACTTTCGGTCGGTCACTAGTTAATACTGAATATTATTAGATTGTGTTTCTCTTCAATCCTTCTCGACAAGTTTTACAATCCAAGCCAAGCCTTACAGTGTCCTAAAGGCGTTAATATTATTTACAAATTATTGTTAATTAATATAATAGGAATGGTCTAAACCATTTACACGTCTAGTCTACGTTTTCTACATCTAGCCATACCTTATCCTAATTAGACATGAAAACGTAAAAACCCATTTGTACTTGTCATGGAGTACGTTCTCTAAAACTGACGCGTCCATCGTCGTATATCACATAGATGACAAGCGCACTAAACAAATACAAAAAATTTGGTATTTACGTCCTTTGTGGTGACGTTTTTTAATGTTCTATATAAGAGGTAAGTACGCGGCCTGTTTCCTTATAAGTTAAATAAAATTTTATTTTAAACTGCCTCGTTGGTCATGTAATTGCGACTGTTAATCAAAAGGTCCTGGGTTCGATCCCTGGGCCGGGAAAAGTATTACCTATTGGGTTTTTCTAATTTGAAGTTACGAGTAGCACGATGTCTGGATTAGTGCCCGATGTATGGCAATAGGTTCACTCTTTATTCCACGGTGGGGCGTAGTAATATAAATGGTGACACCTGGGAGCGCACTAGCCACTAACTCCTCTGCCTTCGCCTTCGGGGAAATATAGGCGTGATATTATGTTAATTTATTCTAAAATGTACCATCTATTTCCTCACTTTTTCACTATTGTTCCAACTTCTCGGAAGTACCAACGCAGTTACAAGATTATATGTAGGTATAAGGGCGTCGAACGGCATTCACGAAAATGATTGTGCAAAACGGGAAATTTAAATATAGTGATGTTGAATTTTATTGTCTTCAAACACTTGGTAATTTACTAGTGGTGTATTCGCTAAAGGCCAAGTCACTTGACACAAGTGTACTTAAACTTGGCTCGTTCACAACAAACCTACAAGACGCAGGCTTGCTTAGTTTGTTTCACGCTATTTGCGGGTTAAGAAACGTAAATAAAGAAAAAAACTTCAACTTGACTCTCCGCTAAAATAACACATCTTGTGTTCATATTATACAACAGGGTTTCTTTATTTTTATTGTGGTATATAACCTCTTCATGATGATTTTGCATCTTATGAAAGAATGTATAAAATGAGTCAGAAATAGATAAATAATTGGTGATGAAAACGTGTGAGAAATGTTTGTTTTACTTTCTCACCATATTCGTGTCAATGGTTGTCGGAAAACTGCATAACTATCAAATCTTTTCACTTTTAAGTTTATCATCATCATCATTAAAAACATCATCACAGCTATTACCGATATCCAAAGACATCTGCTGTTGAACAGAAGCTTTTCGCAACTCTCGTAACAACTCACGAACTTACTTCTTCTCAATTTGAATTTTAACAAATCTTATCACTCTTCAATACTTTACTCACTCCCTACATGTGGGCGGTAAGTATTGTTCTCACGTATGCAACTGACACGAAAAGATCAAAATTATGTATTCATAAAAAATATTCGTAATCGTTATGGTGAAATCACTTTGGACTGAACAATGAAAGTTTAAATAATGTAATACTTACGTAATATTTAAATGAGTAGGTTCTATTAAGGTTTTGAGATAAGGAGCAAAGCAATCGAGGTCATTATGTCACACATTTGTCAATTTTTCATTCAGTAAGTATGCATGAAACATGTGCATTTATGCGCTAAACAGATACAACAATAATTAGAATCTAAGATAATACAAAAAAAAGATTATTTTATGAAAATTTTCCTTAGTAGGTACTCCGTTCTCTAGTCAAAAATAGTGAAAAGAGAAGCTCTTACGTTCCGTTTACATGAACTGTAAACGGCTAAACACAAGTCAGTCGAAGACAATGAGGTGTGTATAAATATTCAGTTTAGCAATAACAAAAGCTCTCTTGTTGTGTGTGACGTGTTTGTAAACTTCAAGCCGCTGTCAGAAATAGTGTTGCCAGAATTGATGTGCCCATTTTCGCAGAATTTTTTTAGATGTATAAATTCTCACGTTAAAATATAAATCGTCAGTGTGTTCACACTCCGTAAGCAAGTATGTACATACTTATATCTGACAAATGCTCTAATATTTACCTGAATTAGTTTCAGATACTCACGCGCAGATCTTTTTATTTATTGTGCCTACAATACTGTATATTAGTTTTTAGTATTTTCGTATATATTTAACGTTGTTTTAATATTCCCTTATCTATCTTGTCACCACGATTATGATGGCAATTATTGAACGTAAACAAAAATAATTTATTGTTTGATCCTTTGCTAATGTTATGTAATCCTGGCAACATCGGTCCAAATATATTGAACGCAAGTGGAAATGTACAGCTAATGAAAGAAAAGCACATTCTGCTTTTGTTTACATCTGTCACTCAATTTGAGTTTATATCCGAAATAATGTTAATTATTTAAACTTAATGAACTCTCACCGTGCCGTGAAATGGGGATATCTAATTATTAGATCAGTTTATAATAATTTTCGAAAGACTCCTAATGATTTGTGTGGAATATTTAATATACAACTTTTATTCAGACAAAACAAAGAAGAATATTGTAAGAATATTTTACGTCATAAGTCTGCGTACTTATCATAAGCATTTATCAAAAAGTCGGCATTTTTATTTTAATGAGGAACACATTTGTGACAACTTCCCTATTCCTGTTCCCGCTATCTTTTAAGTTCTGCTTTATTTACAAAATTATATCCGGATGATTTTGGTGCACAACGTACGAAATAATTACGACGAAGTGTTTACGAGACAATTACGAGTAGGTATATTACTTTTGCTCAAATGCCCTAGAATTTATGTTAATGTTAAACTTTTACCGCTATTGAATTCTTTTTTAACCTTGATCTTTTACATTCATGCAAACTGTGCACGACATCTTAAGACCTGCATTCTATATGTAGTCTTTTCATTTTTGTCCTAAATTGAAACTAGCAAAAAGGCAGAGGTCCCATGATAGTAAGTGGTCACTACCTATGAATAGTTGCAACACCAGAGAAATTGCCAGTACTTTCGACATTAAATATTGCCCTTTTTAAATTAAACAAGAAGTAAGTATACCATTGCTTAAAATTCCTTACGTCTATTAACAATCTATATTAGATGTTTCGCCCTGTATAAACACGTTTCTGTTACGTCATAACGCAGGTATCTACATAGTTGTCGCGCGCTTTATATGTAACTTTCAACACTATTATGAACTGGCACGTACGTATTTTACGAGTCAGGTTGCAAATCTTCCAAAGGGACTCTTTGGAATAAATTACGTGAGGTATATAAACTTTTAGTGCTTACACTTTTATGTATCCACAACAATGCCATCAAAAGCTAGTGGCTAGAACAATGAAGCAAGATTTCCATTATCTTGCCCCTAAGTGATGTAGCGTGCCGATGTGATAATAATAACCTGAGATGTGAATAGGGACAATAAATTGCCGAGGACAGGGCGCGATGGCGCTCAATGGGCTAGGCCTATGTCCAGCAGTGGATTGAGACAGGCTGATGACGATGACGAAGACGACGAGATGTGAATAAATTGTGATAATGTTTAATATCATGAATAAACTAATTGAAAAAACTTTCACATCTGCTTGCTGTATCGTTTTAAATTTATTATCATCTGAATGTTAATTTACAAGTCTTTTTCTTTCATTTAAATACTATACTCTTGTCTGATTACAGTGAGAGATTGTGTCCTCTGATAACGGTTCGTGCGATTCTGCCAGTTAATCTCCATATTTTTGCTTGGCTTTTATAATCTGGCAATTATTTCTTGTTAAAAAATTTGTATTTTTTGTTGCCCCTTCTCATTTTTAATTAGTATTTAATGGTGCCAAACAATGTACATATACCTACTTATAATTTTTGCTAATTTATGTACACATGTCTGTCTATGTAATACAAGAACAAAGCACATAAGTAATAGTAAGTGACAATTTAAACACGTAAGGCGTGTTCAATGTAAAGGGTTAATGCCATAGTCTTCCACGCTGACCAACTGCGGGTTGGTCTTAAGACGGTAATAATTTAATCGCCCATGGGTATATATTAGGGAACGTACCTGGATTCCAAGCGAATATAAAATCTATCCTCACTGTAAAGTTTGTCCGTACTCGGGTCATAAACCTCAACCTGTTAAGCTACAACAATCATCAAGATGATGTATAATAAAGTGGAGTAGAAGTTCATATTAGAATATATACAATTTATCTAACTCTCGCTTTGTATTGACTTCCCTTGTACATCAAATTTCATTACAATTGCTATGAGATTTCATCGGTCATTTTGTTATACTTACGTGTACCTACTTTACTATCAATATGAGGCTAAAGCACTCATTGCATAGCAACACTGTAGTTAAACATTAAGTCTCGTTATACTAAGTTAATGAATGTCTGGCGTGTTTGACACTTAGATGACATATGTATCTATGTCATAATTATTGTTCTTTGTAAATTATACGAATAGAAGATGATTTACGTAAATATAAAAAAAAAAACAAAGCAAAAGTAATATTTCAGTAAATTTTATTACATATAAATAAAAAGATAACATGAACATCGTAGTAAATATTTTAAAATATCACTAAATTTGTAACGGTATTATTTTAACGTTTACATACAAGTAACTCAGTTCTATGTAACATAAAATATTAAGCACATCCATTGAAAAAAAAAACTGTTTGATTCGGGAGAGTCTTTTCATCTTGTGTACAGTAAGTAACCTTATAAAAGTCGCCAAAGACAGAGTTAATTTATATTATAGCAAGGTATTTATATATTACAACAAAATGACTATATTAACGCTAGCGTGACCACACAAGTATCTCTAACATTACTTTTCTTTACGACCTCACATAATATGTAAACAGATATAGCAAAACATATCTCGGTATAGCAAGAAATTATTATGCAGATAATAACCGTAAAGATTTCTTAAACCATAAACTACTTTCTGTGGTAGTTTTCTATGGCAGATATTATATTATAACAATATATTATTAGCTCCGTCTGTAACGACCTTAATAGATGGGATCCAGAATAGGTCAGTACAAATTAGGTCTTCG
>DWME01006044.1:0-14145 GCA_018244795.1 Parelbella ahira ahira | reverse complement strand
TGTCTGTGGAGATGTCCCAACATATTTATTTCGTATTCCGCTCTACATAACTTCATAAGATATACGTACATTAAGTAGTTTCTATAATAATGTACTAATTACATTGTCGCTTATTTTCAAACGGAAGCATATGATGCGTATAATATGTAATGTGGTATGTCAATTAGATAAGTAGTGTAATATTATGTAGATTCGTTAATAGTATTTATTTAAATAACCGTTAAATATTAATTCCTTTTTTCAAAACTATAAAGGAACACTAATTGTTTCGACAACTATTACCTCAGGATAGAAATACATAGATGTACCTAATGTACTGTACCGGATGAATCACATAGATATGTATGTATATACATACATATACTACCTAACAAACAATACTATCTAACAAAGAAATATTATTTTATTAGACTTTTCACAACCACAGAGCAACAACCCAACATGGGATAAGTCTTCATAACTAACCACTTAACTATTATTATTAAGATAGCTTGTGCTTGCTTGCTTGCTTGAACCAAAACCAGAAATATATACATACGAAACGGTAATCAAATCGGAAAAAGACTACACCAAAAGGCTCAAAATGCAATTGGCACACATTAATTTCAAACAGAAATAAATATTTTAACATAATATGTGAAAGCTACTTCATAAATGCCAAAATTTTGGGTAATTTACCTCCTACGCGGTAAATAGAGCGTTCTAATTACTTACCTTAGTCAGTACTCAGGGCGTACAGAATGTAAACAGCCTGGCTTGTATAGAATGCGATCCCTTCATCAATTGAACTGATAAGGCTCTACATTAAGTTTACATGAGTTCAGTAACATTTGAGTGACTCTAGCCAAGTGTAGATATTTAATGTTTTGTTTGATGGTAGTTTTCATGTACCAACAGGAAGGAGTGGACCGGTGGAAAAATGATATCTGCTTACATTGTAAAATCAATTGTAAAATGTATTTTTATTCCCTGCAAATAACGTACATCCTTTTATTTATTTATTATAACGTAACACCACGCCTGTAATCCTGAAACGTGGGAGTGTACTATACTCAGTGTAGTACACTCCCATGTTGTACCAGTTACATTTTTACGTTTTATTTTCAAGATAGAAATATCCAATACCTTAAAACCCGGGAATCGAACTCAGGACATCACGAACGGTAGTTGCATTTACAACCACACGACCAACGAGACAGTCAATCACAGTTCATATATTTATTATTTATTTATACAGACGTTTTTAATCCCGAACACAAATCAAATACTCGCGCTCATCGCACAAACATTTGTCCCCATTGGAAATCGAATGTAAAACCGCTGGCTCAATAATTAGGCTCCTTAACCACTAGACCAACGGTTATCATAAGTACTTGTTACAGTGGCTCTATTGTAAGCAACCCCTGGTCAGGGAGTTCTTGTCATGTTCCATGAGCTAATTGGGTCAGCACGAGGCAGGGGTAGATGGCCTATGTTAATTTCCCCTAGAGCTCACCAATGCGGACGTTTGGCAGGGGTTGGTGAGGCCCTGACCTCAATACGCCATATGCACCGATTTTAACCCCATGGAACTCGACTAATGCAATTAAATATAAACACAACTCTACCACATCTCTATTTCTGGTAGTGACTCGGAGTTTGGAAGTATGCCCGTTGTATGGCAACAAGCTCACCAACTATCCATTGTGGGATTAAAATGTAACTGGTGAAACGTGGGGGTGTACTGCACTCCTCTGCCTACCCCTTCGGGGATTACAGGCGTGATGTTACGTACGTACGTACGTACAACTCTACCACACTTTCGACTAGATCACACGAGTTTCTTGGTTTTGTACATATGTATATGCAAATGTATATTTAAATTTAGGCGTGTCAAAAAATACTATCATTGTTATATCGTCACGCTAGGTCCCTCACGGGGTAGGCAGGGAGCGCTAGATGTCAAATAACTGGATCCTTACAGAACTAATATTCTCTCCTTTATTCCATCCTTTACATTCATCATGTTCCGGTACACACACTCCGGTTTCGTAAATTTCTGTTTTTCCCATTCTTCCTATCGCGCAACACTAGGCGTAATGATATAATAAAACGAAAAGATGAATAATAATAGTGAAAACTTTAACTACAAATTACTTAATATCCCAAACACTTTTTAAACGGCCATGATTATTTTATGGAAACAGTGAATAAAAGAAACAATGGCAAAATTGCACTGCCATTAAACAATAGGATAAAAAAGTGAACGCTAAACGCGAATGGCAGAATAGCAGGCGCACGTTTCTATTTACGACACGGCGTTATTTTTAATTTTCTTTTGTGTGCTCGCTAAGTTGGTAGTTTAAAGAGCTATCCACAGCAGCCTTTGCTAGCTATCCACAGTACTTTGGTAACACAGTAGACTTCAATTGTAATGCAACTCTTATCATATTTACAGTTGTAATGACTTAAATAAATATACCGTGTAGTTACGCATGCTTTATGTTTTGATAATACATATATTTCATAAAAGACATCTTGTAGTGTGGATTTCATATAACAAATAGAATAATAACAAATGTATGTATGTATGTAACTAAAATTATTTGAGAGATAGATTTTGCATGCAGTATTAAAAAAAAAATGAAATTAATCATGTGTTTTAAACAGGTTGCCTAAAAAAATAACCCACACAAATATTGATTATTATTAACTGACACATTTTTCTGATTCATATTATCGGGAAACGTACGATTCCTAGGAAGTATGCGTATGTAATTAAATTTATGTCGTTTCAGTCGTTGATTTTTTTAGATTGCTTTTTATATTGACCGATTTTATGCATTTCCTGCAACATACAATGAACATTATATTACATGTAATGGATAGTAAATAATTGTGTACGAAAACAAATTATGTATACTTAAATGCACAGATGGATAAATCAGTTTTTTTCTACGAATTTAAAAAAAAACCTTTTATATAAGTAGATAGGTACTTACAAAACCGACTCGTAAGAAAATTGCTCTAAACCTGAAAATATTCTCACAGCGCTGCACTTATTAAGTAGGTATACAATAAAAATGAACCATTATAATCACATAGAATTTCCAGTGTGAATAAATCTAAAGTACCTCCGGCGGTTTCTAATGCCCTGGTAGCGAGGGTGCGCTATGGGGGTGCATGACCTAGTTTCGACAAGGGTGCTCCTCCGAGGGCCTACCATCGATCCATGGGGCCACACGCTACACCATGGTGTTGTAGCCGTGTTTGATTTAGAGAGGTTTTGAGATGTACAATATTGTATATATGGAGGCAAAGCTCCCATGCCTATTACGAATGGTATTTTTACATCAATAAATGCAAGTTTGTCCGTGTATATTATTAAAGCTAATTATTATTTAAACAAATTAGTAGGTAATAGAAACAAAATATTCGCAAAAAAGGCGTCTATTGTTTTTAAGTAGCTTACTTTTAAATATTTTTGTAGACATTTCTAGATAAATATTTCATTAACTAGATAAAATCAGTTTATTCGTGGCTATCATAAATATTACAATTTACCAAAGTAATGTCACTCTCAATATCTAAAAACTAACAAAACAATCTATTATAAGTAGTTTATTTAATTGTGGCTCCATACCATAAAACCATTTTTCTAATAAGTGTTGTATTGTAGAGCCAGTTACAAAAACAAGTCGGTTAAATATATATAAGACTCTTCAAATTTTATCAACTTCTATAGAACCTTAAAAAGTTTAATATTCAATGTCGATTATGACTCAGTATTTAACTTGCTATTCAACATGTTTGCTTTTATTTCTCAGTAAAATAAAAAAAAAACACTAATTTTGGTCACTTGTTTTACAAAAATGAACTTTAAGTTTAAATCTTAGAGTTTAATATATGTCTGTATGTGAATTGGAGTGGGCTGGTCCAATTTCTCCTTTGTTCTCAGCACGTAAACACACGAGTGTGTTATTAGTATATGTAGACACATAATTACAAAAAGCAGGTGGGCTGCCGAAGTCAAGGGACTTTTGCAATGTTGCGGAACGAGTCGTACTATAAGTGCCGCGCTCTGCTTATTGTTGCTAATGTCAGTTCATGGATTATTAAAACGGTCATAAACGATCGGACTATTTACGTCACACTACTTTTATATATTTTTGTTACACGTCCATTTTAATGTCTACTTGCTCTAAAAATATATAACCAGAACAAAAAGTAAACAAAGACCATTGTTCATAAAGGTTTATCTCTTTCATAATCACATGGGAATGAACGAAGTATGTAATAATGAAGGTATGAAGATCATTCTGTCACCAAGAGACGGACATGAATAGACGATGTGAAGCTTTATTCACCCAAAAGGAATAAAACTCGTGACATCTGATTTCGGGGCACCCACGTGTCTACAACCGCACCTGGCCTCAAACCTTTCAACCTCAAGACAGCTGGGCATTGTTATTATCCTAGACATCGGCCAAGGATCACGACAATCAACTGACAACAAAGCTTTTAAGAAACTCTAGCGTCAGCTGCACTGACATCTTGCGCCATAAAAAATAGGCCAATAACTTGGATGGCGAAAAAAAAGGTAAAGAAATGCTAAAGATGAGGGCAGGTGCGCCGTCAGCTGCGCACGCACCTTGGTATTAATTGCGACCGCGACCCGTGGGCGAGCGCCGCGGCACAGTCCGGCTGTGTTGGGAATACGAAGAGTTAAATCATTATCTATGACTTTCTACCCACAAAAACACACACTATAATATAACAACAATTAATAACTTTAAGTCATTTCGTACGGTAGTGCCTATGATACTACAAGGAATAAAATGTTGAATACAAAACGTTTAATAAAATGTAACGTAACAAATAGACTGCTTAGGTTATACCTATTTTACATTACCAGGTGCAGACGATGTCAGATGTTTTTTTTTTTCTTTTAAGTGCGCCACAGACAGACAATAAAGCATTCTTCATCTAAAGTAAGACTTTATCTGGTATATAATATAACATTGTACAAATCGATAAAAATCAAATTTTAACTTTTATTTACTAAACAAAAACAAAAGTAAAACTAACAATAAATATCTTATATTACATAACGGTGCACATATCTATATAATAATAACTAAGTATATTTTATCAGATAATATGTGCAATAATCTTTTTTCCCAAGCCCAATTGAGTATGCGATCGTATTGACAATTTCGACTGGAATTTGCTCAACGCGAACGTTGCCGTAAAGTGGCAAAGTTTATCGCGGGGGCCCAGATACCCTTCGAATACCCTACTGACCCAATTAGAGCACCGTGTCTAATACACCTCACCTCGCATTGGAAACATATAATATTCACTGTCACCGTGACAACTTTTTACAAAATAGGCCGATTTTCCGTTATTGTGATTAACTTGCTTTTCCACTACAAATAAAAACTCATTATTTTTAACTGTAGTACTTATTTTTGCCTCTGTATGACTCTGTTACGAGTGAATGCAATAGGTACAATCCCCTTTTGTGCCAACTTTCAGTCATCATTATCGGTATCCCATAGGACCTATATTTTATTGATATCCCATTTGTTTAACGGTTCAAAGGTCTAAAAGGAAAAAATAATTTTGGACCCCTGTCCAACAAAATAAAAATAAGTCTATGAGTGCGACCCCCTGCTCGTATTCATGGGCTTATTTTTATTTTGTGCACTGTCGAAGGCCTAACGTAAGTTACCAATATGTCGTCTATTTGCAAGCTGTTAATTTTAATAGTGGAAAAATTATTGTGCGACGAACTTGTCTATAGTTGTGCTTTTTAAATGCATCTATTATATAAACCCACGACGAAATTAAACAAATCGAATCGTAACAAACGAACCTACTGTAACTTAATTTCCTTTTTTTCGCAACCCATATGATGACCTTATTTTTTGTGTATCTATTACCCATTTCGTAGTACCCCTGGTAGTCGTATGAACGACACTCTTGTCTTCAAACCTCCGACTGATAGCTACCACTAGCCTTGAAGGTCGCTTCAACGGAGTGTACCGTCTTAAGATCTCATCAGTCTGATAAAATCAGAATCAGTTTCTGAACAATCAAAATTATGCATTGATGCCTCTTAAGTCTTATTAAATAAGAAGTACAAAATATAAATGTCGCATTACATATTTCAAAATAAGTTTAGTACTACAACCTGGTCTACATCCCGCTTACCATCAACTAGAATTATTATATTCAAATGTGAGGCTAAGACAATTTAAAAATGTTCATTTCGAAGTCGAAGGTAGGGAAGTATTATTCGAAAACTTTCTCGCGCCAGTGCCTCGAATGTTCGAGAATGTATAATAAATTCCGCTTACGGGACTGCTCACTACATGTAATTTATAATAACATCCATTAAACAGTTGATTTGGGTACTTACGGGTGCAAAAGAAGACGAGTATCTGCTTACTTTTCCACGAGTTTAATTTTCGGTAATAACATGTCGTACCTATATGACTTGGCATACATGCCTACTCTCATTAGCCGAAGTCATTTATAATTTTACTTTGTTCGAACTCTTGGACTTAATCATTTTTCCCTCTGGATCCATACATCCATTAAAATAGTTTGGTCACATTAATGCGGCAATTTAAAATGGATCAAAACACAACATAGTTGTTGGCGCCAAGACTCATAAAATATAAACTGACTAGACGATGGTAGAGATATAGATAGCGATCACACCTTTCGATGCACCGGCGGCGGTCGTTACGACCCAGGTGTTTCTTTATCGTTGAGAAAATGTGATCGGCCGCCCTGACCCACCCGACGCCCGCACGTGTTCGTGCATCTGCCCATATAATTGCGCTTGGCTGCGCGTGCAAGCTCCGCAGGCCGCTGACCGCCTGGTACCTACGGTCGAAAGCCTCAAACGCATAAAGGTTACAACTTACATTCCTAGTATCGACCCACCATCTCTCGTATACCTACAAATCGAAATATAAATAAACGCTCCATAAACAGCTGATTCTTTGATTTACATATTATGTTAACGTTATTTTCAATTTGAAGTGTGTTTAAAAGTACGATGTATTAAAAAAGTGTTTTTGTTGTTAGGCGTCCCTATCATTATCAATAAATATATAGTTTTAATCATGATAACTACTAAGTCACCTTTCGTTGAAAGTATAAGACTAATTTGTAATTGAAATCTAATAAACAGGTTAAAAGTTATGGACAATACCATAAATTTCAATTTTATATTATATTGAACGTCCCTTTGGAAATAAATACGCGTATAAATACGTAACATCAGTAACCCCCGAAGGGGTAGGCAGAGGAGTGTAATACACTACCACGTTTCACCAGTTACGTTTACGTCCCATGGAATAGGTGGAGAGTCTATTGCCATACACCGGTACAAACCAGACTCTGAGTCACTACTAGAAATTCTAAATTAGAAAATTTCAATAGTACTGGACCCGGGATTTGCACCCAGGACTCCCGATCGGCAATCGCGTTTGCAGCTACCCGACCAACGGGTCTGTTAATCGTAAAAATACATAGACTATTTAAGATATTTCCTTAAAAAAGGGTAGAGACCATAAATATAAAAAAGCTAATTTTCTTTAATCTTTTTGCAGCTTCATATGGAAATTTTGGATTTGGTTTGAATATATTTACATAACGATTTTCCCTCTTCACGCTTTTTTAAGGCTCTGCATACTCTTTTAAGGGTTGATTTCAAAAATATTGTTGAGCAGCTCGCGCTTCCTTGCCTACAGAGAATTGCAACAAAACCAGCTCTCTGAGATATAGACATGAAAACACACAGATAGACAATAACCAAACAATAGTCATCGAACATGTTTTAAATATTCTTTAATATGATTAAATTACTATCACATTATGTTAATACATACATAGTTCAAGCAGAGATAATTTAAATCGTTCATTTTGCACTCTATATAATGTTTGTACATTTGAGCAAGTACATAACTACAACATAATATTATACGTGCAAATAAAAATAACGATCATTTTAAAGTGAAACTTATGATCAGATGAATGTAGTGATATAAAAAGATCAGTTTCAGTCACTCTGCCTAACACAGTTTGAATTGCTAATGTACATTGAGGAACTCCACATACTATATGTGTATAATATTATATTATGTAACATACTGCATGCTAAGTTTATGTAGACTATGTATTACATTATATTGTAACTTTATATTTAAATTGCTCATATAAGTTAAAACTGATAAACCTCTATTACATAATATTTCTAAATACATTGATGATAAATATTGAATATTATTATACAAATTTCAAAATTGTATGCAAAATAAAGGCCGGTCACTATATCAGAGGAAAATTTAAGATTAAAAAATATAATTGGAACTCACTACACTAGATGAAGTTCCAACATAAATTAAAAAAAATATATGTACAATTAATAAATTACATGGGGACATTTTTTAAGACAAAACTTGGGTTTTTGGCATGCTTTATTAATAATTTAACTGAATCTCAGAATAAAACGAATTTCCATTATAATACATACGGATAACAAGAAAAATTTTTTTTTTAATAAGCCTGTAATAAGAGCAACATATGAAAATTAAATAATATTAATTAAGTCGTAAGCTATTACAGGCTAACAAAAAACGGAACAGCCTAATAAGTTCAGAGAAAAACGAATTTGAACTAGTAATAAGGCCTAGTGAACTATACACAGTTCGAAACGAATCATCATATCATAAGGCCCTAAGATTTCGTACACTGAACATCACGCCCCTCGCAATGGGGGTGGACTGACAGTGATAACGACTTACAATTACATATATGTATCGTATTTACAAAATTTACACTTCCACCAGCGAGGAGAGAACACGTGGTCGACGGGCCTACTATGAGTTCACACTGGATACATACATAATCAAACATAGCTAACAAGCTGAATGAGACTGCATTCACAAATGATTCTCACATCCAGTTTCTCGTTACTGCGGTCACCACAAACAGTACTATGATTTTAATCTCAACAGAAGTGAACTTTGCAATATCTGGATATAAGAATATATGCGCTCTTCGACTAGCACCCTCGTAACATAATATACGCTATAGCAGCCTGTGGGTTGAAAAAATAATACAATTATATTTCCAACTAAAACCACATATGAGTAGCGACATAAGAGAAACTGTTTACAGAACATCTAGATTATTTGTCTATATATGTATATACAGCCACAGTGCAAATATTTTACAATGTAAACAATGCTGTAACATGCTCCATATGAAACTGTTGAACACAGCAAAGTGAACAGTGCCATCAAATTACATTCTCTCCTCTGTGTCGTTGAAAACTAGCAATCACTAGTGAGACCACACGAAAATACATTGCTATTCAAATCCAAGCAGTCTATTGTATATGCTATAATATGTTTCCCATATTACAATGTGAACTATTATTGGTTATCTACTGAATAGTTTATTTTAAAAATCGATTAAAAGAATCCATTTAAAATCTTATTTTATAAATCGTAATTTATAGTGTTACTAAAACATTATAATTATTCAATATGAATTCTACGACAAATTGTTGTCAACAGCTTGGGTTAAGAATCACAAAAGTAAGCACCATCCCATAGTTTGGATGTAAACAGATTGGCCAACGTAAAAAAATATTCGGAGTTATTATGCCTATAGTACAGCTCCAACACTAATGTCAGATCCGTCTTTTAGTTTACTAAAAGTTTTAATATATTGTTGCGCTCCACTGACAACTGTTTTACTTTAGAGGTATTTTATTAGATTTTGCCCGAAGTGTTGATGAAGAACTTGATCATTTTGTAATGTCCATAAGATTGTCATGTGGTTGCCAACACATAGGCAAATATTACAAAGTCACATGTCAATTAACCATGATGACCACCACTCACAATTCAAAGAGGATTTCTCTATTTACTTTGCCTTTCCACAAAAAACAGGAAATAATTTACATTTACTTAAAAAAACAGATGAGGCAAGAGCTGAACTATGCCTATAGATGGTTAAGCACCACATTCATATCATAGATTATCTCATTATTTATTCAATCAATGAATATGACGAATACAAATAAATTAGAAATCTTCACATATTTGACCATGAACGGGATATTCACTGAATGTGCCCTACAAATAAATAGTATTTTATTAAACTTGGAGGCAATTTTGTGTCTTGATTAAACCATCTTATAAATTAACAGTGGTTAAAACTCATTTTCTAATTGGTCATCTTGAATGTCGACCACACAAAGTAATGTCTAATAAATAATTATCATCATCACCATGATTTTTTTTGTTTAATTATTGGATGAGTCTTTTATTGTAATGAGAGCAGTAAAGCCATGGTCTAGCACAATGGCTAAGTGCATGTTGCTGGGCTTCATACACCTATAAGAACATTATGAAGAAGTGAAATTTTATTGTAAAACACTAATATTGATTGTACAGGTTTCATATATAATGTCTATAGCATCAACAAATTCATTTCCAACAATAAAAGTTGTATAAATCCCTGAAGGGCTTTCAAGAAGGCCCATCAAAAGTGTTAATGATTTAAAGTTTATTCAAGTTTAATTCAAAATTTATTCAAAATCCATTCAAAAATCTGACCGAATTGAATAGTAAAATTTATATAACAATTTTTTAACATTGTGATACAAGAACCCAAGGCACGTAACACTTTTTAATTAGTATTGTAGAATGTCATCACATCATAATTATGTCATTTATGTGTAGTTAGATAATGATTTATTGATAGTCATATTGACAACAAGAATACATTTTATAAGGTTTTCTACATTCCGGTGACTTTTGAGTGTATCAATGAGGTGGTTGCCGAGTGAATGTTAAATATTTAAAATATTTCCCTAATCAGACATATACTTGCTTATCATTTGTAATTATAATTTTGTGCCATTTATCAATGTGGCTTTAAATGTATTTGATAATGTATTCATGCAAAGAAATGATTCGCTATAGTGTGCTACATTTCAAAGTACACTACAAAATTAATTATATTAAAAATACTCGAAACATACATATCGTACCCAACATTCACTCGTGAATCACCTCACCGAGGGCACAGAACGCCGTCGCTACCGCGGCTCACTAGTTCCCAACTACACTACACAATGCACTCGGATGTGGCGCGACCTGGGGCTAGTCCATGTCGAGGTCCATGTTGTAGTGGCGCTCGATGTCGGCCACGATGGAGGCGGCCGAGGCGGTAGAGTTTGTGGAGTTGGACGAGTTGGTGGTGGTGTTGGAGGAGGAGGAGGAGGAGGTGTCGGCGGGGGGGCGCGGGCGCGTGGCCGGCTGCACGATGCGCCGCAGCAGGATGCGCGGCAGCGCCGCCGCGATGCTCGTCCCTGCGGCACGCCAGCGCATGTTACACTCCGGATCACCGACGACTAAATCGTTGACAACAACTTATGTCGCCAAACCGACTGCGCGTCTATTTTTAACTTGACATTAATGTTCCCGACACGTAAGCAGTTAATTTTAGTTTAATCAACGAATTCCAATCCTGTTCGAAATCGTGTCTCTAGTCTCGTCTCTAGTTTGAACATTACCGTAGCATTAAAAACTATTATTCTATGTAAGTAGTTACATATCGTTTTAGATTATAGCTGGATATGTGGAGTGTAGCATGATATTGATAAACCGTCACTCGGCGGTACTCACCGACGGGAGCGTCGGGCGCTCGGGGCGGCGGCCGCGGCCTAGGACGGTATTGGGTCGCGTAATGGCGGCGACTAGTACCGCCGCGAGCGACTGCGAACACTGGCAGGTGGATCACACCGCGAGCAGCTATGACAAGAGGTGGCAATACTTACTATAAGCAACAGAGGCGGTTTGGCAACTCCTAATGTCCGAGTATACTCCAAAATACTGCTTCACGTCGGATCGAGTGCGTACTACAGGTATATAACCAGTATGAGAACTGCTTATACACCCATATGATCTCCAACAACCCGATGTAGACGACTAGTATAAGAAGTTTTTGCCATTACAAACAATTCTCAGACATAACATACATATATACAGTCAAGTGATTAGTGACATAACATATACATACAGTTAAGAAGCATAGAAAAATGACAGCAAGCGGGACATACATATAGAACCACATTTCGACCACACCAAAACAGTAGGATTAATCAGAAACAGGGGCAATGGAAATGTTTCCACGATGAATTCTTAGTCTAAGTGATCTATAATTCTAAAGGTAGTGGATCAAACCTATGTTGCCTGAGGTCATGGTATTGGGTGTGTTGGTCATGGTATTGATGTTATTCATGGTATAAATGTATTTCTAGTTATATTAGGTTCATGAGTTTATGCCGGCAGTGTCAACTTCATACATCTAATATATTCTAGGTTCGATGAAGCTATCTGTGTTCACAACTGTACTGAGCGCTGGCTTAACGTGGCACTCAAACGAGACTGGAGGCACATTGTAAGTGTCCCAAAATGAACGGTTTACCTTCCCCTCGCTTCACCGCAGTCCACACTCATCATTAAGCTGCCTTTGCCAAGCCCATAAACTATTTAAGTCAATGATAAGCGCCGATACTCACTGATATTGGTCGGGGCCGCATTGGCGGGGTTGGTTCCGGTGGTGGCGGAGCCGGCGGCGTCGGACGGCGGCGCGGCCGGCAGCAGCGAGCGGCGGCAGATGGGACACGTGGCGTGCAGCTGCAGCCACGGTCGGATGCACGCTGAGTGGAATATGTGCTCGCACTCCAAACGACATATCGTTTCACCTGTAACAATCAAAAATATCCACATCATCATTATCACCATAAGCGTCATGATCAACCCTTTTATTGTTCCATTGTTGGACACGGGTCTCCTATCAGGATTTTGTGATAAAACTTCAAACAGCCTATGAGGTCAATTGCAATCAATCTATGATATTAAAAAATGTAGTAACAACTGTATATTGCCTGAAAACATGAACGAGACACCGGCAACATCTAATTAAGTGCTGCCTGCACTGAGTACAATTATTACATTATACATTAAATTCAGGAACACATCTTTATGCAATTTTGACGTGATCGAGCGGTTACAAGCGCTACTGTCGATCGGGAGGTCTTGGGTTCAAACTCCGAGTCGGCTGCTATTGGATTTTTCTAATTTAGAATTTCTAGTAGTGACTGGGAGTCTGGAATTGTACCCGATGTATGGCAATAGGCTCACCACCTATTCCATGGGACGTAAACTTAACTGGTGAAACGTGGGAGTGTACTATACTCCTCTGCCTCTTCGGGGATTACAGGCGTGATGTTACGTTTTATTTTTTTGGTCTATTTGAACTAGGGTCTAGGGTAGTTTAAAGAATCATTGTCAAATTTTCTGGTAATAAACAATCGATTCTCAAAACTTCGTTCGCTAGGATGGCGAAGCGACGTCTCACCGAGCGCGAACACGTCCCAGCAGACGGAGCAGGCGACGTTGGCGGCGGCCTGCTCCTCGCTGACGGGCTCATCGGGCAGCGCGGCCAGGCGCTCGCGCGGCAGCGGCGGCGGGCCCGCGTTCTCCAGCTGCCCCAGCAGCTGCGTCACCACTGCGTCCAGACCTGCCGCGGGGCGACCACTACATTGGACACTGCTAACGTTGCGTCAAACAGATACCATAATAATGACGAATATATTGTATCTGTAAGGATAGATATATGGCAATCTGTGCTCTCTGCCTACCCCGTAAGATACCTGCCGTGACGACGTAAAAAAATATTTCACTTCATTCATATGTCAATAGAAATTCTATCTCTATACTACTTGTCACCTCACTCCAATACTGATAATAGTAGATAAGAGATGATAAGAAACAGTTCATTGTATAAGTTATAAAAAAGAAACTAACAATCAACATGAGTTATGTGAATTTGAATGTATTTTGCTATCCACAATTATATCATTCTCTACCTTTAAACGAGCAATTCTTGTGTGTATATATATATATATATATATTTGGGATCTCGGAAACGGCTGAAACGATTTTCATGAAATTTTGCATGCAGGGGGTTTGGGGGGCGAAAAATCGAACTAGCTAGGTTTCATTTTTAGAAAATGTGTTTTATCCATGTTTTTAGGGGATGAAAATTTTCTTAGTGTTGCTTAGC
>DWME01006043.1:0-14147 GCA_018244795.1 Parelbella ahira ahira | reverse complement strand
ACCTAATGACTGCCAGTGATGAGGCAGTCAGCGTGGCAAAATTCTGGGCTAAAACCATTTAGGGACTTAAAATGTGTCTGTCATCGACACGCTAAGAAGAATGATACTAATGCTGATGATGATGATTATGACGATGGTGTTGACGATGATGATAACAATTATGAGCAATGAACCAGTAAAATAAGAAGATACACTGGGTTAATTTCTAAACACTACAAAGCTCAGTCGTGAAGTGATTCTTCACTACTCCCTTCAAAATGAGATCTGTAGAAAGAGATTAAAAAATAATCACAGTATTACCGATGCTTATAATTTGTTTAAGCGCCAGTGATGTCTTCTTGTTACAGCCTCTTTCTTCGATAATTGAGTATTAAAACAAAATTTAAATTCAAGACCAATAATTAATTGCATATATTAAAATACGTACGTTTATGTCTAGTGACCGGTAAAATGAAAAGAGATCTACGGACTGTTATATTCTGTGGAAACAGGCCGCATTGTATAAGACCGCATTATGTAGGACCCCATTAAATAAGGCCGCGTTATAAAATATATCTCTGTACCGCTAAAGTACTTTAACGGAAACAGCTAAATTACTTTTAAACTTTAAAATGTTCAGAACGGATAACAAATCTAGAAATTTTATAAAAGGTTTTTCCCTTAAGCTAGAGTGTTATTTACTTAGATATAAAATGAAAGAACAAACATAGAACACGTATCTACATGTATCTTCAAGTTATTATACGTTGGAACATTTCACGCATAAATCATCGCATGAAAGAGACAGAATTATTCCCTGGGTCAGTCATGATGTTGTGACTAGACTATACATAGATTAACATAATTCTGTCACCCTTACTCATGCCAGCCAGAAGGAAACACAAGCAATTCATTTGATATAACCACAGCCTTGACTGAAAAAGTTTAACGATATGAAATGATTAGTACAAAAGCTAACAAATGCGTAAATATTATTAGCGTGATACCGAATCTACAAGCGAGATACATTTCGTATTTAGCTTCATCTGTACGTAACTATCAGGTTCAATGGACAAATGCTTGCAGAATTGAACTCCTGAATTTAAGTTACTCTTTAAATATGCGTATGCGATGTCATTAGTGTCACCTATGTATATGTGTAACCTACTACATGTGTAGCCTACGACTGTAACCTACGTGTGTAACCTACGTGTGTAACCTACGTGTGTAACCTACGTGTGTAACCTACGTGTGTAACCTACGTGTGTAACCTATGTGTGTAAAACTTAAAGAATGACATTTTTCTTTCCAAATAACAATTTTGTTCCACAGCGGTCGGCAACGTGCTCACACATTATATACGGTAAAAAGCACCACTGATAATATTGTCTGCAATCTGCCTATCCCACTGGAATACATATTATTTTAACAGACCAATAACGAAAATGAAAATGTTTTTGCTTTTAAAATAAGTGAAACCAACGAAGAAGCTAGAAAAAATAATTTTCTGTATAAACTCACTCGAATGATATTGTAAGAGCAGTTGTAAAAATGGAACAAAGGAAAATAGCACATGCTTTTATTGAGATGTATAGTTTTATGCTATAGTTGTTTATACACGACGTACGGTATGAATAATATCACCGCCGGAAGTGCCAAGTTATTTTTAAGTGCCTCTTATTACCTAATGGATTCTATTCAAGATTATTTTGAAAAAAGAAGTGCTTGTAACATACTATGGTAACATTCACCGGTCGACAATAGATGGCAGCACACGTTTTCTGAATCACGATATGGAAAATTTCCTTTACACCTGCAAGCTCTAAATTTAAGGCGATTGGAAAGATGTTTCAGAAGTTTCGCGTAGCCCAAAAATTTTCAACCACTGTTAAGTACTGTTTGAGGTAGCGCGTTCAGATAAGGCGACACTTCTTGTGAAAATAAAATTTTATATTCTAACCCAATTTTGCTTGATCATTAAAGAATCATTAACTATACAATTAGAGGGCTGAAGTTTCCCCAAGATTATGTGAATTGCAAGAAGGATCCTTGGTCAAAAGGTTAGGGAATGTAGCCAACCCACTAAAACACTTAATAATCTTTAATAAATTACTTCAAACTGGCACTTGCCATGAAAATCGCGGATATTTATTCGTTCACTGTCATTACTTACGTAAGATAGGTCTTGAAAAAGTTATTGTGGGTTTCCATCGACACCTTCTTGATATTACAACACCGTGCCGTACTTACAATAAAAATATATTAAGATTTGAAGTGCTCATTTTGTTTGAGTTACGTTTCCTCTTTCCTTATCGGCTCTTACAGTGAATTCTTGTGTGCTATATATCTATTGTAAATTGTATAACCTACGTGATGTATCAGTAAACAAAATGCAAACTTTGTTTTCATGAATATTGCTACAAAAAATTTTTTGGTGTAAGATTACTTTACCCTATTTCACTTAATACCGTGGCCTTAGTAGGCCTTATTTGATTTTTCTAAGACATATACATATGCATACATGCTTCTGACTGACTTACCCTTATGTATTCTAAATGAAAAAACATTTAAGTGAAGAGGATTTAAAAAAACTAATATTAATGAAAAATTCGAATATCTATATATTTCAAAACAGCATCATTAGTTATTTACGAAATATAGCTATCTAAGTATAAGCACAGATTCATGTAATGCTCATATCAATATTAATAAGTACCTATCAGTCGTAACAAAATAGATGTGTCAAAATATAATAGGAAAAAAATATTTTTTACCAAAAATAAAGAATCAAATATTATAAATTAGAAAACTTACTTGATAAAAATATGGTCTTAGTTGTCAATGGCGATAGGCTAACTCCCTATTCTATGGTAAAACCTATAAAGTAATTGATGATACGTGGGAGTGTAGGTACTCTGTACTCCTCCCTCTACTTCTTCGGAGATAACAGGCCATGATATTACATTTTTGCGGACAAATCGTGTATCTATTACATATATTAAATATACGTATGGTACCTTTCTCAATACAATTGAGGTAAGATTTTGCAGGAAAGGACAATTGCGGCGTCGGAAACAGTATGTCAATTTAATCAGCATTGGAGACGTAACAATATTTTTTGATTGATGACCATCGGCAAACAATATCAATGATAAATGTTGAAAGAGCTTTGGAATTCGATTTTTTTTCCAATTGTCGTTCAGTGATTTTCCTACTAGCTTCATTGTCTAAACTTAATATGTATTGGCACGTTAGGTCCCATACGGGCTAGACAGGGAGGACAAAGTGACAAATATATCTGACCGCTACAGACCACTTGCGCGTCATTTGCATTACATAAATAATTTAGCTTGGTATGATTAATGAACTCGGAAAACGAGTATTTTTTTAGTCACATTTGATTTCTGATAGAGTAAATGTCGTGCCACATTTACACACACACACATCCTAATCTAACGATGTTTTTGTCACGGAGTAAGATAATGAAATATTTGACAGAATTCTGTAGTGCCTACAGTCCGTCTTGCCACTTACACAACAACAACACGCTCAGAGGGATCAGCAAACAATACATTAACAGCGATATTGCTTCCATGTAAAAAATATACCAGTCACGTGGTTATCTCATGAATAAGAAAATTGAATTCATAATCGTTTTCCTATTTATTCATGTGCTGACTTGTTTTTTCAGTGGGGTTAAAATTACTTTTCGTTTTTTTAAGCGTTGAAAGCGATTTGCGTCAAAGTCGAAATATTTTTCCGATAGCCGATAGGCATTTGAGCATTATTCTGGCACCGTTTTAAAGACATCTGAATAACATGACGATAAATATGACACCACGCCTGTAATCCCCGAAGGCGTAGGCAGAGGAGAGTAGTACAGTCCTAAGATTCATCAGTTACGTTTTACGTCCCATAGAGTAGATGGTGAGTCCATTGCCATACTCCGGAATGCCCTACACTATACAACAAATAAAGGTCATCATAAGTAATGGATCATTTGCTGAATAATCGTTACTGACATTTTGAATACATGTATACATGCAGACGATCCCTTGCATGAACTGACACGTTAAGCGTTGTTAAAAATTAAGAGATACATTTGAAGTGATTCAAAGATTTACAGTCGAACGGTAAAAAGGTATTAGAAACAAAAATTTGTCATAATATGTTTAAGTTAACATTAATTATACTGTACAACGTTTATGTAACCGTAAAATAAATTAAATATTATAACGTTCATCTTTTAAACCAGAACCGAAGCGTGCGAACATTTCCGAATAAGTTAAAGCGAACAGACCTGGCAGGCTACCAAAAGGCAATTATTAACTGCGGCCCTGACGATGCAGTCCTGTCCAGCGGCCGCGGTCCGTGGATGACGACTGTCATGCCTACGTGACATGAAGTTATTAATCTGTCCCGTATAATAGCAAATGACATATGTAGAAAAATATTATACCATGACATTAGTTCAATATGTAAACAAATTATGTGAGTGACTTTCAATGTACCACAGGTGTTGTCGTAGGTTTCTGTCTGTACTTTTAACGGTATTATATAATTTATTATAGCAACAAGAGTTAAAATATGTATTCGTGTATTAATTATTAACGATTGATATTAATTAAGTGATTAATTATTATCAATTATTTAAGTGAGGGACCTGGCGTGAGGAAATAATAATATGTTAACTATGTTTGTATGTACCTCGATTGTGTGACGCATATGTATATATATGAATGTACATATGTCCGTGCATAGGTAAAGCAATTACTAACTATTGTATTGACAATGCAGTTATGTCTGGAATGGAACCAAGAATAACGACTGTCATGTCTATGTTACACGGACATGGAAATATGAAACTGTTTAGTATGGATTTCATCTGGTTTGTTAGTGTTATTTAATAGAATACGGACATTTTAATTTGCTAGATTATATTGGTTTGATGCTTGAGCATGTTAGGGTAACAAATACTTAGGAGTTATATTTGTCTGGAACGAACCTTTTAAAATGAATTACTTACATTTTTTATCTAGTTTATTTTTTGTCGGTATAAAGCATTCGCGGCACAATACAAAAATTCTAGTGGTTTATACTTTTATGAAAATTCATCCTGTCCACAGGCCAATAGAAGTGTTGATACCTCTAACAAGCACTGTCTTTTGAACATTCAATTTTCTTTCTCTTTATCCTACTTATTCTGTCTCTGAATACGTTTTGCCATTCAAATTCAAAGGAGTGCCGCGTCCAAAAGAGTTTAATTTAAAAACATGTCCATGCAAACGCGGTTCTGGATTTGTCAGGAAATTAAAAGTCTTAAGCATATGCACAATTAATTCCTGGGTCAGCTTGAATAAAAATCAAATTTCAAATAAATTGTATTCGTTTAGTTAACGATTTAAAAGAACCACTGTCGTTCAATTAAAAAAAATCTACACCATTTCAGTTCTTTTTATGCGCCACTGTTGGGCATAAATATACATATCTCTATTTAAACTGTGGTAATTCCCCAACAGCGTTTACAACGCTTCTTCAGCGTGGATTACTCCTTCAGATACAAACCGCCTCAATGGTTTTCGATGAGGATTAATGGTTGTTACCTAACGATAACAGCCGAAACTGACAGCTTAATGTGCCCGCCGCAGCTCAGAAACGGTTGCGGAATTTTGCCACTATCGGCCACCCACCCGAAGCCGACCGCATCCGGCATTGTTTTACTTAACAGATCGCTTGCAATCTGCAACCGCTTCAGGGCAATGGACGTTTCAAACCAAATAGCCTTTTACAATGTTTTTCAGTCAATTTCAACAATAGTAACTACTGGTTTTACTATAAAATGTCTCGTAAGTATTCATGCGCATTATATGTACCAGTTTAACCCATGTATGTTCTTCGGGATGACCTGACTAGTTTTCGGCCTTTACAAGGCCACCACGAGCTCCTGCCGATGGCATCGAGGTCTCAGCGGAGACTAATACATATATAATTTCTGGTTGTGATATTCCAAAATTTTAGATGTGAGTTCGAGTAAAGGGTGGATGGGGTGTGAAGTATAATACAAATATTATGTTAATATCACGTTTTATAGACACGTAAACGCGTGTTATTGCCACAATTAGCTTATATTTCCCGCAGAGCGAACGTGGCAGTCGTAAAGTTTAAAACCAGATACCTGTTATATCCGAGGCGCGTACAAGAAATCTTCATTATACCTACAGACTATATAATTTCCGCATGTTTATGAACAGCTATGTGATTTATAATTGTATGTGTGTGATGTATTTAGTAGAAATATTATCTTATTAAAACCTTAACATTCAGTGTCTTATTGTCTCAAAAGTCCGATGTGTGTCTTTTTGTTTTTCTTTCTGGGTTCTATAGAAGTATGTATAAATAGTTCTCTTCTGCTATGGATCCTATAGGATGATAATAATGTATGCCTAAACGTTGCCCATCTAGGCTTCACTATAACGCGATCAGTCAGTTGCTAGAGCCTCATTTGTTGTATAGTAAGGCACCATAGGCAGGTGAGCTTAACTAGGACCCCTGAGATGGAGCTTGGAATACCTTCTACCCACCCCTTTAGTCTTAATATGTGGTTTCAACAATTGCAAAATATTTAATAATGTAGGTAAACCTGTAATTCACTGAGCAGATTACTCCTATCAAGCTTAGTCATTTAAAATTCAGCCTCTCACTCCGGGAGCTTGATTTCAACTCCTGACGCTCATCTCTTTACAAAAATGTTCGTTTCAAGCTTAAATATCAGAATACCGGTGAAGAAAGCGTGAGAATACCCTTAGTTTAAAAAAAGTTTTCTATAGCATGAGAAGTGCTAGTGTTAGCGTACTAATCCGCACTTGGCCAGCAACTATGACCCTACCCTATAATTCTGAAAGGAGACTCCTGTCCAACAATGGAACGACAAAAGGGTCTAAAAATATGCTTTAGTTCTGCACAGGGTGTTCCTGACCTGATATATCTTTGTATAAACAAACGAACGGACACAACAAACAAGTTGTTCAAACATAATGAGTTATATGTACATATGTATAGAACGATATTTTATTACAAGCATTTCGTGTTAAAAACGAAAGGTTATATGACCGGCGCTGCTAATTGCGCTTGATTAATTCCATCCTAAAACAATATTAACAAAATGATCGCTAACAAAAGCATTTGCTTTCAATTTGGTAATTAAACTTAATTTATATGAGTACGCATCCTTAGTTTGGGAGCTTTCGTGAAACGATTGGTAGGACACCGTCGCTTCCCATCCCCTAGCTTCTGAATAATTTTCATATAATTCAAACAATTTCATAAGCAGTACTGACCGACTATGATATTGCATAGAGGTTTGGATTCCTATTTAAAGGCCCTGGGATTTAAATACTGACTCACAAATATGACCAGACAGTTAAGTGGGTTTTACAGATTAAAATTATCGTTTGTTAAAAGAAAACATTTCACGAAAATCATGTGAAATGATGATAGCATTCTTCGTAGCATTCTCTAATATATATGAAGTCTGCCAACCCTCGTTTGATCAGTAAACTATATTCTGAACTTCTCACATTGCAAGAGCAGGTATTTGTAAGACAATGGATCATTAAGGATTTATTATGATGAAGATGAACAATAAATTCCTTTTAATTAAGGAATTTCTATCCATTATTTTAATAGATATCTTTGCTGTTTTAATAGCGAGTGTTGATGCGCTTTTTATTAAAATCCTCTTGCACGGTAACTGACGAACTCCTTATAGGAATTTATTGCTGCATCTATTAAATATTTTACTTGGAAAAAAGTTATCGAAACTGAGAAAAGATAATGTCTAATAATACATTTGCCGCTACTGGTCCAAAATTGTTATATGTATTTTGAACCCTAAAACTAACACCGAAATAAGTTCAACTGGAATTTGTTATTCATTGCCTCTAACACCTAAACTTCATCATTATTTTCAACGTTCTCTTTGTGTCCACGAAAATTGTTTGTGAGATCGAAATTTCCAGAATAAAAATGATTAAGCGAAAAATGCGCTGTTCGTTAGCAATGTTCCGTCCATACACGTCGATAATATAATGTGCCTTTTGAGAAACATTCTTTTCACGGGGGAACTTAAATTAAAAAATGACATTAGTTTTGTCAAACTTCATTGCTGCAAATATACTACAATTACATACAAAACGAAGTCGAAAGTAAAAAATGGACTATTGACTATGAAAATGGAATAACATACCTACATCGATAAAAAAAACTTTTTAAATTTAGAATTACTGTCCAAACAGAACCAAAATCCAAGTAGATATAAGTTCAAATTGGCTTGTTAATGTAACGATTGGTCAGTCAGTACATACCCCTTCTATATAATGAATGAATTTAAATATACTTTCCAGACAAAAACTTAGAGAGATGTTAATTTACGACCAATATATTGATAACTGTATTAATATAATATATGATTAACAGAATTAATTTCATTTTTCAAAAGTAGTAACAAAAGTAAAAAGACTTCCTCACGTTGTATGGTAACAACATCATTAGCATCTATATCCAATTCCTGGTCATATAATTGTAGAAATCTATCTCCGATCCGTAACAAACGAGATGTTACTATTGAATTAAACTACAACGCTCCATAGTCCAGTAGACACTCCTTTAAAAAACATCAAATACACCAACGTTAATTAAAAACGCGTTGGTACCAAATAACATTGATTACAATAGGAAAAAGAGGATTTAATTTTTAATATAACTTCAACATGTCAATAAAATATCTGGAGCTGCTTTCAAAGCGGAATAATCTAATTTAGTCCAAAATATTATTGCGTAACATCAAGAAATACCCATTTTACTTTAATTCTTAACGTTTCCATATTCTAATTATTTTATATCACAATTTGAAATGAATATTACATTATGAATATGATTCGGGCCAGTAATGAAAAACGTATTTTGCTTGGAGGGTAGATCGCGTTGAGAATAAAAATGAATTCTTTAGAAACGGCACGATGCCGTCGTGCCTAATATATGGAAATTAAAAAGAGATTTATATGCGAAAATTCTGTCCCTGGCAGTTGTCGACGAAATGTAGGGGACCGGTCAAGTACATACATACCCTCTATATGTTTGTTGATCTATGGTTATATATCTGTAAATGCTTGTGAGAGGTTACGTAAAGTATCTAATATCAGCACGTGGAAACTTTTTCGTTTAGAACTTATGAAATATTAAAATAAAAGGGTTAAGCTATAAACTAAGCCGAATAAAAGTAATAATATTAAGTTTACTGCTTATATGTATAATAAAACTAGGCGTTACCCGCCGCTCCACTGCGGGTACTAAAAAGTTGGACATAAGATTTTTTGAAATAAAAATGGTTTTATAGGTTCATAGTTTCCAAACAATTATTTTATATGAGCAAACGAAGTACATTACATAATAACCGACAGAGTTACTTTTGCATTATTAATGTTAATGTGATTTATAGATCTAAGAAATGTATACTTCCAATAAATTACAGTTAAACAGTACTAAATATGACTTATAAAATTGTAATTTTAAGTGTACATTTTACATGCGTAGCAAGTCCTGCACACAGAAGGTAGGTACTCGTATTTTTAAATTTTTAATCTATGCTTTCCCGGTTGAAATAATGTAAATTCGATTTATTAACATAAAAACTTCCAATATACATATATTATATTAAATTAGTTTATTAACAAACAATTAAAATGACTAGAAAAATATATGTTAATTGAACATACAAAAAAAGACATGGACATACACACATGACAAACCATATTTGTTAAAACATTGAATGTTAACGCAAAGAAAATCCAAGTAAGAATTAACGTTTTAATAATTGTATAAATTAAACAAAATTCTCTTAATCTGTTTACATTCCTAATGTTTTTATAGCACTAATTAAATAAAGTTAATTATGCAATATTATTTTATTACAAAAACGGTTTTATTAATAGTTACAATTAAGCCTTCCTAGGGAACCTTATAATATTCCAGGGACAATTACGCTCTATACCGTAATAACGACGACGCTGGAATGTTTTCATTTAAATTACACCATTTGCATAGTAATATTCGAACTAACCAACATACATACATATGTGGTATAAATTTATTTGTGGTGGTCCAAAAACTTTTGGTACAATCAAACTTGATGCGCGGCTTACGATTTTATTTATAATATTACGTTATCTGTTTAATCATAAATCAATATCGCGGTCTATTAGTATGATACAAATTATATCAATTTGCATGATAATACATTAAACTTTAATCAAAAAGTTAATCAATCAAACACATATTTGCATATAGCGGTTTCAACGGTATATTTGCAAAATAAATTCGCCGCGAAAGAGCAGTAAAAATAAATTTAAATCATTCCAATTCAGTAGCGGATAGGTTCACTTTATATTTAAATTTGGAGGCGTAGGAACAGCGAACGAATATAATACGTAAGTATCCACGCACACGGTACCGAGAATTTTCGAATTTTAAAATGCGAGAATGTAAAGTCGTTTTCGTGTAGGTTTAATTTTAAATTACGATTGTTCTAGAACGTATATTCCGTTTATCAAAAGCACTTCTGCGTTTGTTCTTTGGACTCCGCATTGCGTTATATCCTACTTTTACTCCATATTATGTACATACATTATTTTGTATATGGAAAATATTTTCACTAGTGATGGTGTAATTTTCAGAAAGGATATCGTCGAATAGTTTAGCAATGTAGAAAGAATAGCATATGAAAACATGACAAAACATAAACAATGCAAACGTTGATGGATACCGGTGGTGAGAGGGACAAAGATTTATCTGTTGTAATCAAATAGATTTAGATACTTGCTGATCGAGTAGTCAAAGGTTCGAAACCGGCTTGCGTTGGGTCTTTAAGTATGGAAATGCTTTGCACTTGGTGGTCTCTTCCTATCTCCTAAGCAACTTTATGTGACAATAAAGATTAATGTTTTACATCTAAAAGAGACTTCTTGATAACTCGTTTATTAATAATAACAACTATCGATTCGTTTCTTAAAGAACTACATAGGTCACAGCGTTTTTTTAAGCTTAAACGCGAATATTTTTAAATTTAAAAAAGCTGTCTTCTACGCCCTGGTAAAGGCTGATAAGGGGTGATAAGAGCTTACTATCAGCAGTTATCTCGCGATTTAACGACAAAATAAAGCCATCTTTTATATTACGTACAAAGCACATGAACTCATAATTAATCTTGCTGATACTGCAATTAACTTCACCCTTTTGTATTAGGGGATTACAAAACCAACATTACATGCGATATAATGGAAAGCTGACACCTATTTTGATTTGAAACTTGCTTAAATGTGTTTCGCCAACTCATTTGATATAATGCGTACGGAAACCGCATCAACTTGTATATATGCCTGGAGCACTCAAAGGCGCCATTGTTGAATCGTACAATACATACCACGAAAAACACCCACGTTAAATCGTGAGTTAATGTTACGAACTTAAAAACAGGCGTGTGTTCAATGGCACTTTTAAAATGTATACCTTATATGAAGCAATTCTTGCAAAAATAATTTAAGCATCTGTTTGAGGCGTTTTCAACATACATTTATTTATAAAGCGATTAGATATCGTAGATTTTTGGAATAGCAACGTGTCTATGACCATTTTGAAATAGCACAGATACTAATACAAACTGCAATCATACTAACATACTCGTACATATGTTAGCTAAGCTAATAATGCTTACTGTTTATATAGTCCATTCACAAATAAATTACTAAAAATCTATTATACTATCTACATACTAACAGTCCTATGCCTGCGGTACTATGTATGTGATTTAAGATCAGTCGTCCATGTGAACGCCCATATAGGACAATGGCCACTTCTGACTTTTAACTGTTTTTTGGCTATTTTCTAACATCAAAAAAACGTTACAAATAAATGTTGTTCTTATAACAACTATGAACTTCTATGAACAATGTTATTTAGAACAAAGTATGAAGAAAAATGAATTCGAGACAACAGTTGAAATAAATTTTCCGTAAAAGTATTTAGCAAGACTAATCAGGACAGTGTTATCTCAGGCGGCTTACGATGATTCATGGTAACCACCTACTGACCCATTAATGATAATGGGACCCTAATTAGAGGGTAAAATAAATATTAAAAAATATTCCTGAAACAATATTTATTGTTGTTCGAGGCACTTGTTTCAAAAAGTGACCCTAATTAATTATGACACGAGAATACTTTAATTTTAGTATGAATAAGGATATACGGCAAAGAACTAAGGTTACTGAGATAGGTCTAAAGATTAGTATGTCTAAGGGGCAGTGTGCTGGTTACTTAATACATGGGTCAAAGTAATGCTGTTGGGGTAGACGGATTCTGGTGTGAACATCACGAATTGTGATCTCCACACTTATGAGCTCAAGAAGACAGGTGATAGCAGTTGGATATGAGCGGAGGACCGAGAGTCAGAGAACTTGTAAGAGGCTAGTCCACCAATGGAACAATGAGGCTGATGTAACATTGTTAATATTGAACTAAAGCGTAAAAGTGTTCCTGAACACCTTTTAAATAATTATGTTAATAGCTTGTACCATTTTTTTTTGGTTTCGGACGTTTTTTGTTCCAATGTTGGACACAGGCCTGCTTTCAGAAAGGGAAGGTAAGGACAGTTTGCTGTTGCCTGTCATAGTATATGTATATTCTCTGTATATAATTTCTTAATCCTAAAAACGACCATAATATATTATTCCTAACTCACGTTACTCAGATATAATTGCGCATTTTAATTAGATCATATTATAACAGATTACCCCACCAGTTCCGGAATTCCAATATATTTAAGCTGCGCACTTGTCAACATCCAATCAGATTTCGTAATTCAAATTTGGAATTCGTCAAACGCGACAAATAAGTAACAGATGGCGCCACTAATAAATGTCGTATTCAAATTCCCTTACAATGATTTCGGCAATCGCGATTAATGCTTGCGTTTCTTGTTCATTTGCATTTTCACGACGCTACGGTGCCGGCGTTTCTGTAACAGCTTGTTGATGTTAACTTGCTTGCTCTTCACTAAAATAGCTAGGTAAAGCAATGTTACATAAACTTTGTGGGTAATATTCATCTAGAATCCACATATATATTTACCATAATAATAACATTTTAGCAGCAGCATATAAAAGCAGTGGTAGCCTAGTGGTTAAGAATTCAGCCTCTCATTCCAGGGGTTCTGGGTTCGAATCCTGGATCGGGTATTATTGGATTTTTCTAACTTAGATTTTCTTGTGGAAATCTCTGGTAGTAACTCGAAGACTAGATCAATGCCCGATGTGTGTCAATAGGCTCACCATCTATTCCATTATGGGATGTAAAAGTAACTGGTGAAACGCTTGAGTGTACTACCAAACTTACATACATAAGGTTTGCAAGGATAGAGGTATTTGGCACTTGGTGCTCTCCATCCCCCATGAAAGAGATGGCAAAACACATAATAAGACTAAAAATTAAATAGATAAAGTAAGTAATTGAGAAAAGAAATACCTACCATTCTAGAAAAGCAACTGTTCGGTTGTGGGTAGACGTGTTAATTCTGTTGATAGAACAGTGGTGTTATTTCACCTGTATTTTTGTGTCTCCGCTCAGTGGGATCCGAATTGATCCCATACATTACACTCCGCTTCCTCGCCAGAGCCACGGCTTGAGCCGATGTCAATTGATCCATACAACAAGAAACGAGGTTATTGGCTACTTTTGTTCACTTTCGGCGAGCCGGGCATACGTCCCGACTCAGAGCTACTCCGCTCTTTACCAGTCCTATGAGTAACACAATTTAAGAGCAATATCCAACTGTATAAACATTCCGGTCGTGCGTTAAATTTTCGTTGTTCTTTATGATGTTTGTTTCTACACAGTTGTATTGGTAGTTATTTATGTAGAGGCCGTGTTCATGTCACGGCTAATGCAACAGTTCAAGAACAATTCAGTTCCTATCCTCCTCGATGTGTCGCATTGCTCATTGTTCTAGAACACTCAAAATTCATATCCAGTGTTTCGAACGGCCTATCATCATCTTCAACAGCCTATCTCAGTCCACTGCTGGACATAGGCCTCCCCCAATGAGCGCCATCGCACCC
>DWME01006042.1:0-14148 GCA_018244795.1 Parelbella ahira ahira | reverse complement strand
TCCTTTGTGACCTGAAATAAAACAACTAAGAATACAAAATCGGCAAAGTTAGGGTGCTTAGAGGTGCAAGGCGACGGGTAAACCGGTTTGACCGGGAGATTCTTTGTTTGGTTATCGCGGAGTCGAGACGACGCTGTTCGTAGCGGACATCTCGCCGCCGGACTGACGGCACATTTGTCACTTGCAGAGATAGCGAGGCGAGCGCGGATGTGTCTGCGGCGACGCTCGCGCAGCTGAAGGCCGGCGCGGCCTGATGGCGATAGCAGTGCACACCCTACTCTTCACTGCGGTGCTGGCCACGCTGGCGGAGGCCGACGCGGCACGCTTTGGCGACCGCATCGCCCCGCGCGTGCCGGCACCTTACGCACCGCGAAACGCCCCAGCTGCACACCACTACACCGAGAGCGATTACGAGGATACATATGAACAGGATTACGACGACCCTATACATCCGGTTGAGGAAGCGCAACCGGAAACTGAGCCGCCTCCGCGCCGGCCCGCTCGAACTGAGGCACATCGACTCGAAATGAGCACAGAGTATTTTGTAGTACCAAAAAGAACACCACCTTCCACTTCTCCGAAGCCGTCGCGCCCTACACTATCGTCTCTCAGGCCTACTAATACGACAAAACCTAACACACTTACGCCGCATACCCTAGATGCGTTGAGACCAGAATCTTGGGCAGTTCCAATATTATCACTAGCCTGTGTGAGCATGGTAACTTTTAGTGGTTTCGAAGCCTTTGTCGTATGGGGTGCAAGACGTAAAGCTCCAAGTCAACGTCATCTTTTACTGGGACAAACTCTACTATTTGGACTATTTTCTTGCGCCGCTACAGCAGCACTTTTCGCGGCTACTCCAAATACGTTCACTTGCGGAGCGGTGCGGTTCGGCACCGGCGTGGCGTATGTAATCGTGTTCGCATCCTTACTAGTGAAATGTGTTTTTTTGTTAAGTTTAAACGGTGGTGTGTACTTGCCGGCGGCGTATCAAGGACTTCTATTGTTTTTTGCCGTAATGATACAAGTGGCTATCGGTGCGCAATGGCTCGGAGGCTCGCCTCCACGTGTTTTAGCCGGTGGAGGAAGATGTGACTCTTCATTGTCAGACTTACTATTATCCTTGTGTTACGCCGCATTTCTAATAGCTGTGGTTTGTGGTGTAGCATTAAGATCACGTGGTATTCGTGATAATTATAGAGAAGCGACACACATCGCTGGTGCTGGCGGCGCGACCGCCGCTGTGTGGATTTGCTGGATCGCAGCCGCTTTAGGCGCGCCCGAACAGCATCAGGACGCTTGCATCGCGGCGGGGCTTCTGGGCACTTGCGCAGTAGTTTTCGCGCTTATGTTTGCACCGAAAGGTCGGCGCCTAGCTGCATTGGGCCGAGAAGGTCGTTGGGACGCGGATCGCGATGAGGGCCTCAGTTCGCTGGGGGCAACCGCTTCTGGGTATTCGCCTTCCTTCTTCCACTTTAAACCGGTCAAATACGGCATGGTGTCGGCCGCGGCGCCGTTGCCCGCTCCGCCGCCAATGCTAGATAGAAAGGACCCACCTGCTCAGCCAGCCGGTTAGTTAAGTATCTAAAGTGCGCTAATAAGTAAGACTAGCGCTTTGGTGCACCACGATTTGATCGCAATTCACCCGATTATGTTTGCAGATCCCTACGGCGCGCTGTTTGCAAGCTCACCTCACTCACACGCACGCCCCCTGTACTCTCCGCCGCACTATCCTATGCACCCTCTAACGCACTTCCACTACAACTATCCAACATACCATTACCTTCTACCTCCAGGTAATAATTATCATGCACATACTTATATGCTTGCCTAAAACAATAGTTATTAAAATTACCTATAACTTTTCATGAAAGATGTAACTAAACTCAATTGTTATTTTATCTATTTTAATAATAATACTAGCCAATAACCGATACGTAAAAAGCAGACAATTCAATTTTTAAACTACATTTACAATTTAGTCGTTGTAAAACAAGTTTTTGAAAGGCATTTTATTTGTTCCGCTCTGTTAGTGTCATTCGCGAGAAAACAATTCTTTTGTTATGAGAGTAGACAGGGATGTAAAAACTTATTTAGGGACAAATAGCCTCTGCTTTTTTATCTTACAATTTTGTACTACATATATCCATAATAAACTTCATTAAAAAGATTTTAGCGACGTACATAACTTTTTAAAACTATAATGTTACTTAATATATATTTTTTCTAACGAGTGAGAGTTGTTTAAGTATTTTCATAAATGTCATATAGAACTATTTATACAGGCGTGGTGATGCGGCCGGAGGAGGCCAGCGTGTACACGAGCGTAGAGCCCACCTTCAGCAGCAACCCCAACGTCTACTTCCAGCGCACGGAACCGTTACACGTCGGCATGATGTACTGAGCCCTGACAAACCAGCGTTCCAACGCGAACAGTGAGATTTGACAGTGCAACCACTAGTCGTCACCGCGAGCCTAGTGCCATATCAGAGGATACCGTGCAGGCCCCTGCTACTAATCCAGCAGGGCCATCACCCTGATACGATTCTAGGCTGAAACGCTTTTCAAACGCCGCCTCTAATTTTAAACATCATCAGTCGATCAAATCTTAAACTCGTTTAAATTGACCGTGACAGCAAGCGGCATATTGAACAGTGTATTAAATTACCGCACCGGCCGCCTAAAGCAAGCGATTTGAATTAATTGTAATATTCATGTATCTATTGTTTGTCTCATTTAATGTCATACATGTTGTATTTTTTAAAATTGAATATTGTGTTTTTTACATGTGTTGAGTATGTGCTGTTTTTAAAAACGTTTGGTGTTATCGTCTGGTTCCTATTCAAATTCATGACAAAAAAACGATTCATAAATGAATTTACTTTGTTTTAACATCACCGAATAAAATGTTTGGATAAATGAGCAACTTCAAGTACTTTTTTAATTAACAAGTTGATATTATGGACGACGTTAATAAAATAAAAATTTAATATCCCTAATAATAATAATTTAAAATGAATAAGGCTGTTTGTGATTTTACATTGTACTTGACCCACCCTTAGTAATTTGGACATACACCATTAGTGACTATTAGTTATTATTACTATTAGTTAAGGGATACTAATGAATGTAAGATCTACTTATAATAATTGTAAATAAAGACAAAATCTGTTTCCAAATGTTTTATTGCTTATCATGTAATATAATTCTAGTAGCAAAATCCTCATGACTGAAGCACACATTTTAATAACTTATGAACTCCATGGGGCAACAAGTTCTCGAGAAACATATACACTCTGCATCACATACACGCCACATCACACATTTATTTGGTTCCTGTAGAGAGAAGGGCCAGGAATCCCGAGGCAACTGTAAGAGATACTATGTAATTGCTGTAAAACAATGGTTAAGGAAAATATAAATTGGTGTTTTCAAAAATGTTAATGGAAAATCAAGGTTAAATATTGATTTCGAAACTAAATGATTCTTTAAAAAATTAGATTGATAAAAATCATACTTTTAAAATACATGTTGAATTGAAATCCTATACAAAGGTCACTGTAGTCAAATGAACAAAACCTTATGAACAACTAAATTAAACACTTTTAAGAACCTGTCTTCAACTGATAAACTCGATTATTCCCCAAATCCCATTCACACAGACTTCATGTGAATATTGTACAAATTTTGCAGAACGATTGAACTGCATACTTATATCATCAGCCATCCTAACATCTGCAAATTATCACTACAAATTTCCATTCAAAGTGAATTTGCATAGTATGCTAATTAAATCATGAGACTGACCTAAAGTTTTTAATGTGTTGTAAATAAACAACAATTCTGTTCAATATACATATGTCAGACAAGACATTCACTTATAAACCATTCCTATCAAATGTCGAACAGTTGCTATAAAAGTTCCCATACATGTAGAACAACAAAATCCATTTTAAAACACAATTTCATTTTAAATTGATTATTTTTGAAAAGGATACACGGTAGGTGTGAAGGACCGCAGGATGTAAAAGCTGCTGAGGATCACAATGGTCAAAAACAAGGCATTGTTGTAGAAGATAGAGAAGGTGGTTGCTTCATAATCTGCCACCTCATTCTTTTTCCACAAGATTCTGCAAGCACAATAACAGTATTAAGGATGTTTACAATTAGAGCAATATATTAAAGGAAAATGAAGGGATATATATTTATTCACAACTCTAGTGCTCAAGCTGGTATCATTACCCATTTTAAGTACCACAGTTGGGCATGGACATCACTATAGTTAAAATATTACTTGCTTATAGCCAATAATTTAATAAGTTCAATTATAATTCTTATTTTAAACTCTTCTATATTAACTTTTTATAATGGAGACAATAATAACAAATTGTAATACTATGTTATACTAGATATATGTAGAATTAATAACTTAACAAAAAGATGTTTTTTACCTCTCATCCTTCTCTTTCCTGCTCATCTTCTTGTCATCAGCCAATTTCCTGGTCATCTCACGCGCGACGGCGTCCTCGCGCCGGATAGCGACACGGTGCTTTAGGTAGAACTTAGTGTTGCGGTACGCCAGCGCCAGCAGCCACGTACTGACAGCAGTCACCCCTGCAAACCATGCTAGCGATGTGCTCACTTCTAACGCATGCACTCGCCAAAAGAGCCCTGGAATGGAAATAGATTAAGAAATAGATGAATAAAAGGAGAATTCAAGAAAATGTCTACTGCATCGTGTCTTCGGAAAATCTATCGCACTATACTGTTTTATATTATATCCTGTAAGCTGTTACATGCTCGAAAAGATAAAAACAGTAACTGTTACATGTTACAAATTCTTTGCTTTCACTTACGCGTACACAGCTTTTATGAATTAAATAATAAAGAAGAGTCTCTAAATAACATGAAGTGCCAACGAAATCTAATTACGAATTATATTTATCACTTACATATGGGGATAGCAGACACTATAAAGGCATTTCCATAAAATAATGCCGAAGATTTGGTAGACACATTCCGACTGAAATCTTGTAGTAATAATTCCTCTTCTTTTGTAAACGCTTTTGCTTTTCCAGACATTATATTATTTATTAATATTAAGCACACGAGTATATTTTGCCAATGTTATTACAGAAAGCAAACTTAATCAACAGTCTACACGAATACGTTTTGCATGAGAAAATGTACAGCTAGAAAGCACCGACTACCGATATATTTCTGAAACGTCAATTGACGTTAAGGTTACGTGTCATTTGACGTTATGCATTCAACTCTACGTGTCAAATTGTATTGCAAACAGTAAAAAATATTTTCTGAAATACAGTATAACATACAGTATAATTATTTCTACTTATAAATTGAAAATAATACTAGTATTCAAAACAGAATTAATTTCCCAATCTTTTGGTATAATTCTAATACGATTTCTTTGTAAACGTCAATTTACATTATAACTATTATTTGAAGTTGACTTACTACATCACAAAAATTTTATTCACTAAATATAATATAAATAAAATCGAATTATTTTACATTGTAATTAAAAAATTGTACGTTCTATAAAAATTTACAATGATGACATTCTTTTCTATATTGAATTCACAGAATTGACATGACAAAAATGTCAAAGGCTCTGATGCCACTGACGGTTATTTCAAATATTCAAACAAACTTTCGAATTAAAAAGACGATTACTAACTTGCTTAATTTAAATGTTATCAATTTTATTGTAATTGTTTCCTCGAGTGTCATAAATGTAATTAAGTTGATTTAAAACAACCGTTTAAAATTTATGTAGTAACATAACATTGAGATAACAAATATTGTGAATTGTAGAATGACTAATTTCGAGTTTTCCATACCGCTGCAAAAAGATGACTTACTGGAGTCTCACGCCGGTCAATATCATGTTGAAGATGTAGTACAGCCAAGACTGTTGCTTTCGAAACTGCAGGGTAACCACACAAAATAGCCGTATTGTTTATAGATGCACTAAATCTTTCGCGTAGTATTAACGAGAATTACAAAAAAATTTAATGTAAACTGCAGATGCTGGTAGAGCCTACAATGCTGATGGAGTATATTACATATTGGAACATTTTGATACTTACTTCTCAATTATAGTTCATGGAAACAAATTGGAATGGAACATAATAAACAAAGGTAACAATCATGTTATTATCAGTATTTAATTAAGTTTTCTTGGTTATACATTATTTTTATATATAGTTCCAGGTTGTACAATAAATTTTGTTGTATGTATTATATATTGTATCATACTGTATGTTCAAAACACAATCTGGCTTCAAAATTGTAAGCTGTATCATCAACACCACATCAACTTTTTCCGTTCCACTGGCACATAGGCCTTTCCGAAGGTGTGCCACATCACCTGATCTTCTGCAGATCTCATATAGCTGCTACCACCTAGCTTTTTAAGGTACTCGGTCAACAAAAACTGTATATATGCACATATTTGTAATTGTATTCGATATCATATCAATTTTACAACAGACTGAATACAATTAATAGCAAATCATGTGAGAAACATAATTACAGACTTAAAATGAAGTTCAAAATGTTTACATACTAATAATTATTATGTTCTATTATTCCGAATGGTTCACCCTTTGTTATAACAACATATTATTTAGAAAAGTAAATGAATAAATGTTATGTTTGTTACCCTTTGTTTTAGGTTTCGACCATGTTGTGAGAAGTGTGAAAAATTTATGCAACCACCTGGACCCAATATTGAAAGAACAAAACATTGACACAGATGTGCGAACCAAAAATCTTAATATTGTCAAAATGGTTGTGTATCTGTTCACACAACTAATGAAGACCAAAGACACCAAACTGGCTGCTGATGTAAATTTTCAAACTCCTTTTGCCTCACTCTGTATCATTATCTTTTATAACCCTATAGGTTTTTGCTGTTAGCTCAGTTCTATCTTTTATGTTATAGAATATTTAATGGATTTGGCATTTGATACTCTCAATCTACCTACCTGCTACCTATATATGCAAATTATGAGTTAACTTGGAATATTTTTGTAAGGACTGGTATAATAATCAACCCATTTGTCATTCCACTGTTGGAATATGGGTCTCCTCTCATATTGAGAGGGGAGGAGGGAGGAGGACTGGTATAAGAATAATGAATTTTTGTGTAGCATGCTTATGATATAATCTATGTAAATATATATAATTATATGCACACCAAAGCAGATCTCCATAAAGAAATCTGCTTTTGTGTGCACACAGCTCAGAAATTACTGGATAGGAATTTTTTATAGTTATACTTCTTAGACACAGTCCTATTAATTACAGATTTTTACAATATCTTCATTTAATGATGAGATATTAAAGTTTACATGAAACTGAAATTTTTCTCAATATTTTCAAATTAGCAAGTGTAGTTGTGTCTTCAATATTTTGTATATCTTCTTCTCTGTGCATAAATTATATTATTAATACCATAACCAAGGTAGACAAAAAAGTGGATATCAGCCAAGTTTAACAAAAAAGTGCAATTCACATCTGTGTTCAGAACTCGACAAAGTTGACATTGGGCAAGAAAGGCAAGAAGGCAGCTGACAATGAGGAGTTTTGTGGATGGACAGATGCTGACAAGCAGGCAGCATTGATCACTCTTCATATGCTCGTTCAACTGCCTCTATCAAGACTCTGGGATCCACCGCTGGCTGAAGACAATTTTGTTTCGTAAGTGTTATAAAAGTGAAAAATATAGTTATGAATCAGACAGGTCAATATACTATAAATACATTGAGATTTTACTCTTGGGGGCCAAAAAAATTATTATCAGTGGTCTGGTTCTCATAGTACAAGTATAACCTATTTTGCAAAAATATCCTAAATTATGGGTAACATAATACTTAACATCATGTCTGTAATCTCCTTAGGAGTAGGCAGAAGTGTGTAGTACACTCTCATGTTTCACTAGTTACGTTTTTGTCCCATGAAATTGTTGCTGAACATATTGCCATAAACCAGGCACAGACCAGACTCTGAGTCACTGCCAGAAATTCTAAATTAGAAAAATAAAAATCCAATGGTACCCAACCCGGAATTTAAACCCAGGACCCCCGATCGGCAGTAGCGCTTGCAACCACTTGACCAACGAGGCAGTCTAAATATAGGTGTATACACATATCATATGGTGAAAGAATAGGTGATGCTGCAGACCAGCCCCTAAAAAAGGGTTGCACTACTGTAAAAATACTATTCAGTATCACCATCATCATCATCGTCAACCTCTTGATGTCCACTACTGGACATAGGCTTCTCCTAATCGGCGCCACTCCATCCAGTCCTAGGCCTTACAAATCCAGCAGCTTCCCGCTGTTTTCTTCAAGTCGATAAAATACTATTATATATAGTAAATTATCTACACATTTTTATTTCAGAATGGTGGCAGAGCCCTGCTACAAAGCATTAGAGGAACAAATTATCAAAAATAAAACTGTAAGAGAGATAGTATTCCAAGTACTAGGAATACTAGTGAAGAGATACAACCATGGTGCATCTTGCCTTATAAAATTAGTACAGGTAATGTGTCTATTGTTAAATACTTTTTTATTTTATTTTTAACCAATCTCAACCCTTCTAACATTCCACTCTTGAAACACAAGTCACCTCTTAGAAGTTAGAACAAGAGTTAAGGTCATAGTCTGTCACATACGCCAGATGCGGGTTAGCAGACTTCCCACGCCTTAAAGATTTTTTTTTTTAATTGGGCGCTATATAATTTAAAAAAACTTGCAGGTTCTCCAAATGTCAGAGCATGCAGTTTCACCAATATGTGCAGGTGTAGTGCAATTGACGAATGATTTTTCGCTTGGCACATTTGGACCCCAGATGGTAATAAACATTTCTCAAATCATTGTTCAAATTATTATTATATGCCTATCATTGCATTAAAAATTAATATATAGAGTCAAATAAATCCAATACACTGATAAATCAAAATGAATAGAATATCTTTTCCAGGTCCGAGAAATAGCAGAAGCATTGGCATCAACTGAAGAAGATAATTGTGGAGTCGGTACTGAGCAGAGTGCAGCCAGGAACTGTGGAGCATTCCTTTTAGAGCTTACCAAAGAATTACCCAAAGAGATGGCCAACGCCATCTCCACTCTACAACCTTATTTAGAAAGCGATGAGGTTTGTTGTCATGATGGTGAAATTTTGAAGTGCAATGGATTGTAAAAATCATGTATAACGCTTTTTAATAATTTTGCTGGAGATCGTTCACACTGCTATACTTTATTTTTCCAATAATTTTTTTTTAATATTACTGACACGGCAGTAATTGTCTTTACACCATAAAAATCATATCACAATATTTTCGCCTTTCTATATTCATGGGCTTGCATCCAAACTTACTACCAACTTAAAACTATTATTTCTACCCATTTCTACTGAATATATGTATAAGGTTTAATGAAACCTTCCATAGCGTATATTTTAGAACTAGTCTTGGTAATATAATTATTAAAGATGTCACTTATGAGATTTACGGATCTATTGGGCATATTTCAGAGCTACACCCTCCGCATCAGCGTGCTGGGCATGATGTGCGAGGTGCTGAGCGTGGAGCTGTGCGGCGAGGGGCTCAGCGACGAGCAGCGCATCCAGCGCGACGACCTGCTCGACGACTTGTACGAGCACATGCACGACTTGTCCGCTTACGTTAGGCACAAGGTACTATACTGCCAAGGAGTATAATGCGTAACATATGTTTCGCCCTAGAAATTAATGTCAAATGTTAAAACTTTCAAGAGAAAATTAAATGTTCTATTTAAATAATCAATTTACATTTATGTAATTTAAGAAATCGTTATAAGAACATAATTATGAGTTCTAAAAACGTTCATAGTGACAGAACATTAATAAACAAAAACCGTAATATATAAGCAATTTATGGTGTTAGAAATAAATGGTCTTTGATAAATCTGTACACTAAGCCTTCCCTATCTGGTGTCCAGGTGCTGCAGTTTTGGAGCCGCCTGCAGCGCGAGAACTGCGTGCCCGTGAACAGGCAGCGAGTGGTGCTGGAGCGCGCCAAGGGCCGTCTGCGGGACAAGGCTGCGCTAGTAAGGAAAGCTGCGATACAATTAATAAAGGTTAGTACAACACGCAGACATCAACTTGGCACTTGCGATGGATGCATTTTCCCTCCCGCCTTACCTTAGCGCGGTGCCAACTTAATTTCTGTGAGTTATAAGTGTTTCTTAGTAACAAGTATCTGACTATGTAAAGTCCGTATCTTGTATATAAGAAGACTTAAATATAATGTGAATGATAGGAATGTTAATTCTGTACGATATAAGTAAACATAATTTGTGATTTATACAGGTATTTCTAGAAAGCAATCCCTTCTCTGCACAACTGAAGTTAGAAGTACTGGAGGAACAACTCAAAACTGAGCAGGCTATCCTGGAAGATCTACAAAAGAAACTCAACCCAGAACCCGATCCAGAACTTGTAAAGAAATGGGATAAAATTGAGAAAAGCGTACTGGATACTATTAAACAGAACATAGATATTCTCACTCAAGATGAGCCAGATCTAACACAGTCTACACTGGATAACTTGTATGACGGCATTCGAAGAAGTATTCGAGAGAAGGATTATTACAAGGCTTATCTTATTGTGAAATATACAGAGAGGCAATATCCTGAAGCGAAGCTATTAAGATGTGACATGACTAAGAGTGATCAGGTGACCATTAAAATTGTTTGCCATTGACGAAATATATTTTAAATATGTGTCATGTAAAAACGGCGCAGAAATCCGGTTAAATGTTAAATTTCTCATCATCGTCATTATCACCATCAGTCCATTGATCGACCTGGGTCTCTCCTGATGAGCGTCATTGTGGATTTAGATTTTGCCCATAATACTCGTACTGGGTATGCGGGTTAGAAATCATAGAGCATTGATATCTCACTTTATACTTATGTCGTAACCAAAACACACCAAAAGCACGTATCATCAAATTAATTAATTGTAGGATAGTTCAATGAAATTTAGAAATATCCGTTGATTCCAGGTGGAATATTTCGTCGCTTTACTTCGGAACGTTTTTGTAACACCGGAGAGGAGACAGTCGATTACGGAGCAATGCGAAAACGAACTGGCGCTGTACAAAAAGCTGGAAGAGAAGGAGAGCATTGTGGCCTTTCTACAAGAGTCGGTGTGCTTCAGTCGCACGATATCGGAAGCGGTGCCGCTGATCAACTCGCTGCTGATGTCGAAGCAGGCCGGCGACGTGAGCGAGGCCATAGACTTCTTCACCGCTGCGCATCATTTCGACATCGAGTCCGCCAAGGAGGGAGTCTCCAACATGCTACTGCTCGTTTGGTCTTCAGATCAGGCGAGTCACGCGTTACGCGACGATGTAACGTTTTTAATAAACTTGTAGATAGAAATGAAACTGCAGTATTTCATTTTATTCCGGTCGTATAACGAGAAACGTATCGCCAAGGATCGCGGTCTACTCGGGGAATTTTAGATTATTTATAATACCTCTTATGCTTTTAAGTCGAGCCGGCGAGTGGCACGCCGTCAATAATCAGGTGTGAGTTTCGTTGTATAACATGTGAGAATGCGGTTTCGGTCAGGAGAAACGCGAAGCGGTGGAGCGCGCGTACCGCGAGATGTACCTGGAGAGCGAGCGGCGCGGGGAGCGCGCGCGCGCCGCCGCCGCCGCGCGCGCGCTGCGCTCGCTGCTGGCCCGCCTGCCGCGCGCCGCCGCGCTCGCGCTGCACCACCTCGTCGCCGCCTGGGGGGCGCGCGGGGACCTCACGCCCGCTATTATACAGGTACCTGTTTTACATTATATTTTTCCCGCAGTCGTCTGTTCCGATTGCTTTCTGTCCGTATTAAAGTACGTTAAAAAAATATAGAGCCGTGAACTAAATCTAATATGTTAATTGAGTGCGATAATTTTGTTGGTATATATGTATTGTATATGTATGTTTAATCTTCTTCAAATGTGCTATTGTACTCAGGTATTCTGGGAAATGTTCTTGAAGAAAATAGACGGCACCACGGACCTCGACAGCTATGCGGCTCTATCGTTCCTCGTGATGGTCGCGAACGCCAAGCCCTCCGTCGCGCTGGCCAACTTGGAAGTCATTCGGACGCACGGTCTCACGGCCGATTACGACTCGAGATGCTCGAGCGCTCAGCTCCTTCTATCCCTCGCGAAAAAGAACCAGAGATATCCAGCGGAACATGTCATGTTTACTTCTGTTTACGACAGTTTAATGGAGACTTTCACAAAGTTCAATAAATTCACGTCATTCGCCGGATATTCCATAGACTTCATATACGCCGTGTGCGACTCGCCCGAAGCTATCTGTGCGAAACTCCTCGCTGATATGTATAAGATTATAGAAAAAGAAACTATTAAAGACGGTGAAAATGAAGATGATGCCAGCTTCCCCGCCGAATTGCTGACGAGATTTGTTTTCGTGCTGGGCCATGTCGCTCTGCAGCAGCTTATATATTTAGACATCAGTGTGTACAGTGAACTGCGAAGACGGAATCAGGTTAGTGTAGACTTTTTTAATTTTAATGTTTTTTTTTTCTTTTTTGTAATATTATTTTATAATTGTCTTAAGAAATATATGTCAATTCATTAATTTAATTCTTTAGAATATTTTAATTTATTAAGTATAATCCATGCACATATATCAATGCTAGATAACAATATTGTGGATAATTAAATACAGGCAAGTAAAAAAGGTTTTCGATAGTAAATGTTTAACTACCATCGTTAGTAATGGGACAAAACATCCGTAGTATCACTACGCATTTCAGAGTACGTAACGCCATCATTCATCGTTGTGGAAAATTTCATAATGCACGTAAAATCACTAAAAAGGGCCGCTTAACTTTATACAAATTCCGGAAACACGTCCGAGATTTTTTTTTACTCGGCTCATCATTTTTGATATGCGTTAGAACATTAATTCCCAAAGTGGTTCAGATAGACCTCCAGGGGTCTGCGGGAGACTCGACGTAGACCACGTTGGCATGACCAAAAAATGGGGGTTCACAATTCGTAAGCGGACCACGATAATATTTTAAAAAGCTCAGCGACTGCTACACGTAAAAACTTGCGTATTCCATATTCAGTACCTACAACGTGTCGAGACTTGCAAAGCAATCGACCAATTCTCACATATTTATTTTTTTAAACTGATAATTCCCGGTTGGAACTCAGCCGCTACCCAAATTTCCATAGTTACATTTAATTTTCGCATTTCTTTTTCGAGTATTGGAAATATGGTAGAAATATAGCTGCAGGGGGTCCACCGGCTCCAGCAATATTTTGAAAGTGGTTTATGAAAAAAAGTTTTCTAACCTCGGCGTTAGAATAATGAGCGTTTCCTTAAGATTCGGTTTTATGTGGTTAAGTTGTCGTTATCACGCATTGTGTTCGTGTTCGCATGCATGTATAATGTCATAAAATATTATGCTTATTATTATAAATATATGAGCACTCGGCAGGTCCGCGAGGAGCGCAAAGCGGAGGAGAAGCGCAAAAAGAAGGCGGGCGCGGCGTTCGCGACGCCGGGGCGGCGCGGGCGGGCCGACGCGCTGCGGCGCACGCTGCTCGACGCCAGCGCCGCCTCCGCCGCCAGCGCCTCCTCGCGCGGCCAGCGCGCCGCCAGCCTCGCCTCCAGCAAGGGGCCTTCGGTGAGTGTTTCCCGGATAACTGTTTTACTCATTCTATACATTTAACACTGGATAGTAAAACCAATACAAATTTAAAGAATTGGAAAAATACAGGAGAGGTGTTTTTTTTTACTTGCCAATTGACGGTTTCGGGCCACTTTAGGTCCACGAAAAAAGTGAAGCCACGCAAAAACCGGGAATGAAAGCGAGCGTGACCGCGAAGGGCGAACCGAACGCAGTGTTTCATGTCAGCTATCGCAGCGCGTCGTCTAGAGGCCAGCATTCGGTTAGCGCGTGGCTAATAAAAACCCGTCGGTTGGTCCAAATCATTTATCGATCCAGCATTTTATAAAAATAGCATATCTTATATTCGAAAATGTATTATGAAATATAGGTGTATGTACACGTATACACGTGAAGTACATTGTTCCA
>DWME01006041.1:0-14148 GCA_018244795.1 Parelbella ahira ahira | reverse complement strand
ATCATCAGCCTATTTCAGTCCACTGCTGGACATAGGCCTCCCCCAATGAGCGCCATCGCGCCCTGTCTTCGGCTTGTAAATAAAAAAATGTATGTAAAGTAAAAATTCTTCAAACGTAGGAATTGTTTTACTAACGATCAGTAACTACATTCGTTTATATTAGGCTGTACTCATCGATTAGTTCTAGTCTACAAAATAAGCTAATCACGCTATACGAAACTACATCAGTGCAAAAGTTAAATATTAAAAATCGAAAAGAAATAAAATTGTGATAAAAATATTATCCATGTGAAATCACAGCTTATGATTGTATGTCGTCTCATAATTTACATATTCGATATGGGAAGTCGATTCCCCATAACACCATAATATATGGATATCAACTGAACGAAAAAATGCGGAGAACTAGGAACGGACAAAATAACATAAGTCGGTATAGCAATCTTGTGGGGGCGTACAGGAAGTCGTAATCCGCATACAAATGAGCCTAGCCTCATATAAAAATGCAACATTCGATGATTTGATAAATTGTTCCAACTTCGATGTAGGTCAGATGAAGTTATTTGCGTGGACATTGGGGAAGTCATTTCTTTTGAAATATCGGCTCGTGATGAGAGTTCGTGGTGGGCCCTGTAATTTGATTCGGACATGTGTTACACTAGTGTATGATATGCAGTATATAAATACTTTTAAGACAGCGTAACTTACTTTTCTCTGTCAATGTTAATGTTTTTTGGATATTGAGAACCGATTTAAATCTTGACTTTTTCTACATTAAAAAACGAAACAGAATTTTAAAAAAAGTAAGTTTTTAAACTGAGAAAGACGGTGACAAAAGATATGTATGTGACTAATTAAATTACAGAAAAATCTACGTCAGTTTTATTAGGTGCATGTGACTTCATATGCAAATTCAAAACTTTACACATCAAAATTTAAGATACATTTTTACATATTATACTGAAAAAACAGTGACTTGAATAAAATTTCATTTAGTTTTAAGCCAAATTTCCCTTACATTTTCACAGGCTAAAGTGAATTTAACATTTAAACCTTATATCATCTATTCATTATCATTACCACCGTCATCACTAGCACCATCATCATCGTCACCATAGTTATTATTAGCATATATTATGTATTTACATGAATCATCGTTGACGTGTCCTACCTTATTTATTGGTTCTATTCTATAAACAAGATCAAACACTAATGTAAATAATGTATAATCAATACTTCCAAATCACAAACAGGAACCTTACAGACTCTATATCTCAACTACATCCCCGAATAAGACCGATCATTGAGTAACGGCCGGTCCGCAGCGTCTCAATTATTCATGAGTTCGTGTAATGCCCACGAACAGCTTTTATTAAACCTATCTTTTCCTCAGTTGACTGCTACAGGGTGCTCTGATTCAGATGTTACAAAGTAACTGTGTCTCACTCAAAGAGTAGACACTCTGTAAACATCTCGATCCCTTCTTGTTCTTTGGTTGTTTAGTTTTCGTGTTTATGATTGATTTGTTATTTTGTTTGACTTGCATCAGCTCTTTCTTTTAATACTTCAGAATATTGTTTCGTATTACCCTAGTCATACCCTCTATCCTTTAACCCTTACCCTAGTAATACCTTTGACCCTATAGTTAAAGGAATGGTAAGAATACATTGGGGCAGTTTAGTTATGTCGAGTACAAATGTGTGCTTAATAGAACGATTTACGCTGTTGAAAGAACCAGAGAATTTTCGAACAAAACAAGACTAACTAAAGCAATTTCTTGACTTATACAGAATTCAGTAATATTCAAAATATTACTTCATCGTTAACGATCACAGATTCTATACGTTGAAATCATTTTGCTTCTACATATACAATAAACAAATCTTATAATATTAGATTTTAGGGAAAAAACTACTGAATTTAGTAAACAACCGCCTCACTTACGTTTCCAAATACAGTTAATCCTAATCTAATTGATCAATAAATCTGTCAACTGTCCATCAAGCATTCTAAAACTTATAAAGGCTGAAATCTCTAAAGTCATTGAGATTAAAAGCCTGAAAAACTAAGTAGATGGTGGTTTGCTTATATTAAGAAGCAAAGACATTATTGAAGGACACTTCAACACAATTATTTATTAACGTATTGGCCTATATTTCAAACTATTCCATTTCTTGAATACCTTCGTCACTATTGTCACCTACAACAAAAACTAATTCGAATTTGATCCGACCTAGCTCATAGTGTCCTTCTGTGATGGCTATTTATCCACATCTCAACCCGCATCCGTTTGGTAAGTATTCATACAAATACCTCTTCGCCAATCTTCATTTAAATGCCGAATTGCAATTGCTGGATAATCACAATGACTTGGTAAAGAGAAATGTTGACATGGATGTACAACACAAATACACCCTATTATGGTGTTTCTAATATTTATCAAGATGTAGAGAAAACTTAGGAATTTTCAGGGGTTACCTTTCAAATAAGTGTAATTCACTTCCTCCATTTTCTATAAAATTTCTCCACTTACCTTTAAGTATAGATAAAATTTGAAATAAAAGTAGCGTCCGCAACAGTAACAATATTTTCTTCTTAGCGTAAAGTTATCTCAATAGCAGTGTGAACGGAAATAAATGTTTCTTCTCTTTGAAATAAAAATTCATATACCGTAACAACTGTGAGACAAAAAACGTGAACAGAGACAAAGCAAGTTTCGCTGACTGTACTCTTAAGCGAATTGTCGCTCGCTGCACATGTTAGAAGTTTAACTTGACAATGTTCCCAGGGAACAGTTACCACGGCTCATGTCCGGATGTTTCGAACGTTACCAAGTGTACAATGGTGCGGGCTGTTCCAAAAAAGTAGACGTTTTGTTTGTTTGTATTCTTGCAAGTTCCAATTGTAAAATAAAATATAAATTTTTCAGTACTTGGAAGCTACGAGTATTAGATCCGAGTTTTCTTTCTGAGTGGCAGTGATAGCTTAGTGGTTAAAAGTTCAGCCTCTCATTCCGGGGGTGCTCTGTTCAAATCCATAGCACGCACCTCTTTACGAAAGTGCGTTTTACGTTTCTAAAGTGTGTGAAGTCTGCCCACCCGCACTTGCCCAAGCGTGGCAGATTATGGCCTTAACCCTCTCAATATGAGAGGAGACCTATATTCCAGCAGTAAAATGACAAATGGGTCGATTAGTATTTCTGAAACCAGGCAAATACGGCTGTTGGACGTTTTTCTGCTGTTACGAAGCTGACTATTAGTATATGATCGGTTCAAATAGTATGGGACTAAGGCCTTCAGATTATCACCAAATATGGTCATCGACAGTATCAAAGTTCCTGTGATTATTTAAAATAAGTACAAGCAAAACATCATATAAAACGTGAGACTTACCAACTGATAATTTGCATTTAAACAGCGAGACATTCTGTGATTTTAAGTCTTCTTATTTTGAGAGGTTTATGTCTAAAAGTAGAACGAAAAGAAGTAAGGAAAACAAAAATAGAATGTCGTAAGCGAGTCCGCAATGGAAACGAACGCTAATTAAATTAGCCGTCACATTGTATCCGTCTTCTAATTGCATTGTATTGGACCACTCACGGAATCTTCTACACTTTTCGCTGTCTTCGTGCTACTTAGATTCTTGTAGATCTTAACGAGACACGAGATTATATACTTTTACTTGTACGATCTCGGTGGCTATGTTGATATAAATGATCATATAAATTTTTGCGATGTGGCTGCCTCGTTGGTCGAGTGGTTGCAAGCGCGATTCCCGATCAGGAGATCGTGGATTCAAATCCCGGGTCAGATACTATTGGATTTTTCTGACTTAATTTCGCTAGTGGAAATTCCTAGACTGGATTTCAGAGAACTGAATTCAGAGACTGGATTTATGCCAGGTACATGGCAAGAGGTTTCATTAGTTGTAACGTGGGAGTACTACAGTCCTTTGTCTATCCCTCCGGAGATTACACGTGTGATTTAAGTTTTTTGCAATGATTTATGAACATGGCTTCACTAAAAATGATGCTCTAAATATTTTCTATTCTCAACTAACAAGTTACTCCGGATTCTGTACAGAAATAGTAAATCTTTCAAGTTGAAAGCGACTCGTGGATGCAGACGGCGCATAAGAGAGCGTCAAGAGGGTGGAGGTTACGACGTACGTGTTTTCGTAAGTTCTATTAATATTTCGAAATAAATTATTCACCTGCAATAAAGTTAAGCCAGTTACGGTAAGACTTCCGGTTTCGATTTACGGTCGTTTATTGAATAGAATTTACCTATTCTGATTTATAGATCCTGATTTATAGATAGATAATTGGAAGGGTTGGCGCCGTTTGGGGGAGGCCTATGTCCAACAGTGGACATCTACAGCAAAGTATTAAATTAACCACTGAAATCTAACTTAGTCATTTTAAAATACTAAGGCCTTTTATGCATAACTTGTGAAATCTAAATTAGTTATTTTAAAATACTGAGACCTTTTATATATTAGCTTTAACGCAGTGTCCATCAGATAAAACGGTTAAGCCACTTGGCGGAACCAAGTGAGAGGTACGAGCTACCTCACGCTGGTGCTCGAGATAAAAGTGTCTTCAGCGACACGAGATCTACGGCTGCCGGCATACAAATGAGCTACATGACGATCGTTTGCATAATTTATCTCCGAAGCATTGTTACTGAATGGGTAATAAAAAAACACAAACTTAAAGTAAAACCATCTTCTTCTTGATCGTTCTTCTAGAAAGTTTTTCTTGTCTTTGCGACTGCGTGTTAATTATTGATGTTACGAATGAACGTAAGACTGTCGTAATTTGATTTCAATTGCAATATATAAATATGTTTTATAATTACGTTATAATGTAAAGGAGAAGCATGCAGAAGACATTTCTTGAATAATAAAAGAATCAGTTCTCAAAAATGTTGTGTATGGCATGTGAGAAATACCAACCGGCAGTTGTTCAGCGTGGTAGATTGCTGCTCTACCCCTCTCGTGTCTAGAGGAGAGTAAGTTAATCACTTGATACAGAGAGGTACCCACTTTTATCATCTAACGAAACTTTGACGTCATGGAAAACCTTGAAAGCGATTAAAAATATCCCACCTTTATCTATAAATGTCACTACTTATCCCCACCGGAACACCTTAGTAGTGTATGCGCTAAGCGTCTGTAATTTGTCTAGCAATAGGATCTCAAAAAGGTTGCAGCCATAAAACGTAACATCAGGCCTGTAAACCCCGAAGAGGTAGACAGAGAAGTGTAGTACACTCCCACGTTTCACCAATTAGGTTTATGTCCCACAATGGAATGGGTGGTGAGCCTATTTGCCATACGCCGGGCACAAATTCAGACTCCGAGGCATTACTAGAAATTTCCACTAGTAATGTAAATTAAAATTCAATAGTACCCGAGCCGGAATGTTGCAGTCATACCTACTTAATGAATATCCGAACGCCTGTCATTTATGTGTAGAAAATTTAATGAACACGAATGTAACAAGCGAGAGATGAATGTGGGGAATTGGAAACTTGGAACTTCATCAAATATGTAAGTCCTTAACAAATTTTGTATTAAATTCCTTTATTTGTGTGCTCATCTACTTTTCTTGTGTACAGATTATAATGATTGAGAATTAACTTGTATGCTTGGAAATTTCTAAAACTATTTAATTTAAAAAAATAAATTTAAAACAATTTCACAAGTACACTGTTCCCACAATATACAGAGGTATGGTAGACTGATACATAGCCGGTTTCCATTTTTTATATATATTTCTTTTACACGAAATTGTACACCCAAAAACAAAACAAATACTTGTAGTCATCACATAAATATTTGTCTTGGATAAGATAAGAACCCAAAGCCTGTTTTAGCAGTTAGATCCTCTCTAACCACAAATGTAATGGGTTACCCAATAGTTCCTTAAATGTTGCCTCAAAACTTAATCTTTGAACATAGCGTTGCAGCCATCGCTCAAAAAAATTGCACGAAATATGAAAAATATAAAAAGACTGATGTAATACAGAATGGCACGACACTGACGACACTTTTATCTCGGGTGTCGTTAGAGACGTGAAATCGATGACGGCTGCTGGCATACAAATGAGTTAGATGACGATCGTTGCATAATTTATGATAGAACAAAAAGTGCGGTAAGCAAAACGTTTTCAGTTTACTCACTTCTAAATAGATTATCTTACTGATTGCACTTTACTATACAATAGAACAGAAACCGGAGTAAGTAAAGTGTTTTTTATACACACTTCTGGATCAATTTTGTCTTACTGATTGTACTGTACTATATAATTTATACACTTCAATTACTACGCAAGAAGAAAATCAAAGATATTGAAAATACGCCTTCGTGTAAACTTCCTGTAAATCTGATGCGACTTCGACACGTGACTTCGTAAAGTTACACACATTAAGAGGTTTGAACTTCCGCCCCCAAATTTGTAGCCGCAATTCCAAACCACTAAGCTATCGGTATTCATGTATACTTGCAAGATCATAAATTATATGTACCAGACAATTTCTGATCATCCCAGAATTTAAGCGATAAATTATCTTCAGGCATTGAGTCTGCCCATAGCAGGCCTTTTGTACTTTAATTATTTGTAATTTGATGACATTATCTTTTAGCAAAGACTTAATCGGTTGATTTATTGATACCAAATTAATACAATAGTCATCTCGGCCTCGTGCAGTCACATGAATACTAGAGCTTTGATGTTCCATCACTTTATATATTAATAGAAAATAAATCGTTTTCATAGTAAACGCAATGTTAATCTGTAATTCCTGAAGAGTGGAGACGTCATAAGCTAACAAATAATATCAAAAGCCGTTAAGCCTTTTACAATATATGTATGTATCCTATGTCGGAATTAGGATAATTAGGAATCATTGTGATTTACTTTTAATAAAGATTGACTTCTTTTTATTTTAACTTATCTTATCAAAGTAAATTTTTAATCATATTATAAGGGCAAATATCACTTTTTCAATTATGGCAAAACCTATTTCAATCTAAAAAGAAATCATACTTATATCATCACGCTAGATGTATTAGAAGGTAGGTAGAACGTAATGATTGTCAAATATCTCTATCCTCACAGACCAGCCGTACTTCTTCTACATTCATCCCTCTCTTCATACATATACATACATCTAAGAAAAGTAACGACCAATTATACCTCCAAACTAAAACACGCACCAGACATTCAACGTTTTAGTATGCAACAGCCTCTAAAGATCTCTTGAAGATTTTCCAAGTATGCCATTTGTTTATTGAAGCAGAAATGAATTTTATAGGTAATGATTGTTTTCTGCAAACGCTGGGCTCAATGTGAAGTTTCTTTTAAATCCAATTAGTGAAGTATCGGCACTGAGAATGACCAAAATATAACATTTTGTTTTGCATTAATTAAATTTTCTAAGACTATAGACCCGAGGCGTGTAGAGACATTCATATCACTGATGTCTGAGATTGAGTTGTGCTGCATAACGTGAAAATGACAAGCTCGGAGTGACTCTCACACTCTCAGCTACAGAGTCGTTATTTCAGATATTCTGTCAATTCCGACGACGACTGAGAACTGGATTATTCAAGATGAAGCCAGTGGTATCATGCATTTTCACTACGGCTCTCACACAGCAAATAAAATCACGGTTCATATCTAATCTTTTGTCACATTATAAAATTTGCATGTCTCATGAAATAACAAGTGGACGCGTAATTTAGGATAAGAACTATTGTCAACATGGTTCTTGCAAATAAACACATGTTGTTATCATAATAGGGGGCCTGTGTCCAGCAGTGGACTGAGATAGGCTGATGATTACGATGATGATGATGATGATTATCATAATTGATATTATTATAACTATTATTATGCATTTTGTCATAATATGTCGAATTATAGCAGATTTATTTATAAATAAATAATAACACATTATTGTATTGTAACACAGATAAAACATTATTGTTAACATTTATGTGAACAGGTGACTATATTAAATATCCACATACAGATCAAAATCCATAATAAAATTCCAAATTCATGGATAGAAATGTCGAAAAAGTCCAAGTTTCACCTAAGTTGTCCAAGTATACTTGCTAATGAGGGAGTGAGAAGTGTACGAAACCGTCGTCGTGCACGTATGTAGAGCGTGATAAATGTACATAGTTATTTAAAGATATTTTTGTCTATACCGAGCTAACACATGTGGTTTTGTCTCAAATCCACAAGCACCTCCGTCACCCAATAACACGAGGACTGAAGCGGGATTACCTCAACAAAATATATGGACGTATTAAGCTCTTAATTTGCTATATACACATTTTGGATCTGAACGTGTATGTTATCAGAGAAATTGGCTCTAGTCCAAGGCCCCGTTCTGGACAATGCTCATACATAAATTACGATTTCTGTGAATGCATCGCTGGGAACTGAGCCATCATTGGCCACGTGTCTTACAGACTGACTGAAGCGATCAACGAAATTCTCACAAAGGCGTAATGACACATACAGAATAACTTTTTCTAACATTTATATACATATATATTTTAAAGAAAAAATAAATTGATTATTTTTTATTCTTTAAGGAATTTTACGTTTTTATGTTATCTATTTTACTACTCTGTCATGAAAATTTCTACAAAAATATTACGAGCAAATACCCTTCATAAGGATACGAGGACACAAGTTAAACTACGTTCATCGTTTTAAAATGTGTCAAGTGCAAAACGAAACGTTTAATTTATTTATTTTTATTAAAATGCTAACTTTGTCGTACTTATAATCTATCTAGACAATTTATCTTACCATTTGTGCAGAAAATAATTATTGACCTTTTCTATGTAGCAAAAGAACGTACTACAATATGTGTAAATAGAGAACTCTCTAATTTTTACTTTCTCTGTGTAACACAAAAAATAGAACTTATAGTTAAAACTGACACTTTCAAATGCTCGTTCATTTCAAATCCCTATTGGACACAGGCCTCCCCTAACGAGCGCCATCGCGCCTGTCCTCAGCTAGCCGCCTCTAATCAATCACAGCAATTCAAGGATCGTTCATTTAGTTTAAACTTGGACCAAAATATATTTTTCTTTCACTCAGATGAAAAGAAACTGTATTTGTATATCAATATTTACGAGTTCAATAAGTATTAGGCAGTAACATAACATTAAAACGCGGCACGTCTGTATCATACCGGCTTTAATCTATGTTCATGAATGACGGTTATGTTCTAAGTTTGAAATTACTGCAGTCAGTGTCACGGAACGAATTCTATTGTCGTAGTGGCATGATTTAATGATACCATAATTTTTGATTAATTTCTTGCATCAGTAATATTCAACATTTACTGACACACATTTTACCCTTAGTCACTTTAATGCCAGCTGTTACTCGTATCTCTTGTCCAATTTACTGGTTGGTGGTGACATTTATCGTCTAGCTTAATATCCACTGACACGAAAATCGTCTTGGTTGCCCTGTTAGTACCATTTGTCTATTTAGTATATTTTAACTTTCTCATATCGTATCTCGCTTCTAGTGAGACGTCTATGTACCATAGAATAGGAGTCCATAAAAATGTGATATTTTTTATGGACACCAATGTTTTATATCGCAAAAGTAGATGGACTGAGTAAACATAACCTAACTGTGCGAATAGACATTTTTACGAGGAAGCATTTTTATTCAGATCAATGAAAGTGAATTTTTATTGAGCATATACTTATTATGGTGAATGATGTTATAAAATTCGTGAACAAATGAATTTTTTATACACGTTGATAGAAATTTGGCGATCCACAAGGCAGAGATTATATATGTATTGTTACAGTAGGTCAGTGACAATAAAGAATGTCATGTATCAATAAATCTTATTTAACGTAGGTACATAATATTAACTTTTTAAGAAAGGTCATCGAGGGGCGGCCACGTCTCGGTAAAAATAGCATAATATGTTCCCAGGTGGTTTGACGACCTGAAGAAGACAAAGGGACGCTGCTGGACTCAAAAGATACAGTACTGGAAGGAGTGGCGACGATTAAGGCCCATTGCACTAATATTTGTTTTGTTTGGGAATCGAACCCACGTCCCGCCGCGAAGAAGTCAGGTTCACTTGCCATTGCACCTGCCGGCCAGTCCAGCCGGGTATTATATTCGATCCTTGAAGCACAGACCTGAAATTCGTTGAATGTTCCACGTTTTTCCATAACAGTACATTTCAAAGAAAGGAGTTTTACATCCGGTTTTTATCTCCGCTGTATCATGATAATGCAAACTGCCTTGATTTTAATAAAGAGCCTCAGCGGTGCAATGTATATGTGATTTTCACTCCGCTCTATTTTTCAAGTTAAGTCTACACCGGACTGCTTGGAATCTTTAAATATCGCGCTAACATCTATTCGTGGTATGATCATTCCCAGGCGAATATGAAGCTATGATCGTTTGACAGAAAAGTCTTATATATGTAACGAAAAATAGCGCGCAGTAAAAGCCTCATTGCTTAGATATTAACCTCTAACTTAGAAGGTCTTGGGTTCAAATCTCCACATGCACACACAACTGAGATTAGTTCGTAAGCGTACCCTCTAATGGCACAGGTGTGATGATATAAAAAAAAAACTAATATATGTTTTAATGTTGCCCTAAAACTTACATTACAATGAAGAACGCTTAACACTCGTAGCGAATCAAAAAAAAATTGCCGCTCAAAGCAGAACTCTTAGGATATTTCTGCGCGCTAAGTTTTCCATAATGATATTGTTCATTGGGAGTATATTGGCTCTATCGTCCGTTTCCGCCTTTTCATATGTAAATTAAACTGCTGGGATTTCAATAAGAAATCCATACGAAGCAAGTTGGGAATAGTTTCTATTCAACTATTTTTCAAGCGGACAGCGAAACCCGGTTTAATATCACCTCTGCGTTGCTTCTCACACTCAGATCGGACGTAATAACAAACGGCTTACATACTCACTAGTTCTGACGAAAGTCAGTTATTAGATATACTTTTTAAATACAAAATTTTCCAAACAAATAAATACTCATTTAAATTATTAAGTAAATATTTTTTCCACTATTGCACTTTTTGCTAAATAATGACAACTTTAATTGATAAATTAATTAAATGTTACTCAAGATTTTTTATAATATACTGCCTCGTTGTTCAAGTGGTTGCAAAGGTAATTGCGGGAGGCCCTGGGTTCAATTTCTGGACCAGCTGTTTTGGATTTGTAAGTTTTAATAGCAGCTTTCAATCTAGATTTATTCCCGGTGTTTGGCAATAGGCTCACCAGGGGGTGAGGGTGGTGGGTGGGAGTTGGCAATAGGGCTTCCATAATGGGACGTAAACGTATCCGGTGAAACTGGGAGGTATACCTACTACACTCCTCTGCATACCTCTTTTTGGATTATACTTGGATGCTACTTTTTAGATATAGCTAACAATTACGACGAAGTGTTTTACAGGTAAATCACAACTGGTCTTTGGTCCCGTGGTTCCAATGCCTCCAAAATATTTTGAAATTCGATCATGATTCATGAAATTTTAACCCTGAACATTATTTAGTTTACTGTTATTACGCCAAGGGATACGACTCTATTGATCTCTATTCTGTTCTATCTGACCACAGTTTACTCTGATGTTGACTGTATGGGCGGCAAAAAATGTTTTTTTTTTGTATAAAATATATGTTGATGATATACTGTACATTTGTATATACATACATTGATATAAACGTTTAAGCTCCCTGCACTTCTCTCTATAAAGTTTAACTATGCGAAATCTCACATTACGGGCCCGGGAACTTTCTTAAAAAAAAATTTACTAAGATCTCTCTTAACATATGAATATTGTAATATTAACTCATTGCAATTCTATGCTAAGTAAATTGTTGTCCATGTTATTGTCATGTAAATATATTTACATATTTGCTTTGTCCGCGAACCGAAGTCCATTGACAATATTATTGTATTCCGAACTCGTAAAATTTTATGTCCAATGTCCACATGAACGTCTGCCGTCGTGTATATTAGTTATCAATATACGCTTGATATTGCAATTTGGAGGCAATATTTCATATTAATTGGTTCATATCACTTTCATTAAACGTCTACATCTTACCTCATAATGAAATTTACGTAATAACCCAACATCACGCCTCTAATCCCCGAAGAGATATGTAGGTAGAGGAAAGTAGTACACTCCCATGTTTTAGCAGTTACGATTACGTTTAACACAGAATAGGCGGTGAGCCTACTGCCATACACCGGACAAAAATCCCGACTCCGAGCCACAGCTACATAGAAAATATATGTTATAAAAATCTACTAATATCCAACCCGGAATTTGAACCCAGTACTTCTTGATCAGCAGCTTGCAACCACTCGACCAAGGAGACTGTAACGAAATTTATTTTTCGAATTTGAATATGGAATTTCATATTACCATTCATATCATTTATTTTCTAAACTGTCTATGGGAAATCGCCCGGGCTTTAGATTACAGTGATGTAAATTTGGAACAAAAGTTTTATAACATTTGATGAACTTGAGCAACAACGTAATATTTTACGTAACACAAGAAACTAAACACGATTTATAAATATGCAAAGCAATGTCTAGGCTTTACCGAATATTCTAGAATCGCCAATTTCTATAAAAATGTAGGTACATCTAGATTTCGACGCGTCTATCTGTCGCCGCACTACCTAATAACGGTATCACAGATAAATAACATGTATATCTGTATGTACAATACTTTGTACGTATGCCAAAATGGTTTTTACGCAAAATGGCTGAGAAATAGAAATGCCGCCTTGAAGATTTTGTATTGCTTTCTGCAGTGTAATGAAAGTAGGATAATGTTTGTCAAGAGAATTGATCTGTTCTACATACAGATTTTTTCGTTAAGATGTAATGTACATAATCTATAATAGTAATGTAATAAGTTGTGTTATATAATAATAATTATAAAAACATGGATATAATGGCACTGCGTTAATAGTAATAAAATGATGACTAATAGATTCATTTGCAAGTAAATACGAAAACATTCTTGTGCGTGTGTGCGTGCATCTATGTCTGCTTGCGAGGGTTGCGTGTTCATCCACGTGTGTGTGTGTGAGGAAGCGTATGTGTAAGTGTGTGTATATATGTACTCGTATGTGTGGGTGTGTATTCCAGTTGTGTCATATACACCGTTTCATCGAAAACTCTTACTTGTTTATACAGGATTAGTATTCGATAATGATCTCAGAAATATATAGTGCATGTATGGCTATTAACCAAATGCCATGTATGCTGATTGTCATAAGTACTCCTTAGAATATATGAGCTGCCATACACACCACTTCGCATATATATTTCTGTAAAAAAGGTTCTTATCTTAAAAACATAAGTTTCTTACACTGCTATTATTACTTCGTATTCAAGCACTTCATTAAAAGGACTTAAAAATAAGCGTACCAGCTCGTCATCTGTGCCACTTTTAAAGCTTTAAATTTATTTTCCGTCTCGTACTTTGCTATCAGTTTGTTCATTTTTATTCATCTTTTGTTTTAGTTTTTTCAAGCTAAGAGCTTTTTCAGAGTCATGCCTGTTCACTATCGATTATACGAGGCCAGATATCTATTAACTGGGCCTATCAAAAAACTGGTAGTTTCTTTTTACTAAGCTTCATCTATTGTTTTAGGTTTTGCTGCCGACAAGTCACAATGATGGGACGGCCTGGGGTTGCAGCCAAAATGAAATAAGCCAAATAAAAAGTGAAATACTGACTGCCTCGTTGGTCGAGCGGTTGCAAGCGCGACTGCCGATCCGGAGGTCCTGGGTTCAAATACCGGGTCGGGCGCTATTGGATTTTTCTAATTTAGAATTTCTAGTATTGACTCGGAGTCTGGAATTGTGCCCGGTTTACGGCAATAGGCTCGCCACCTATTCCATGGAACTTAAACGTGACCGGGGAAACGTGAGAATGTACTACACTCCTCTGCCTACCCCTTTACGGATTACAGGGCTGATGTTACGTTTGAAAAGTGAAATACACGGAGTTTAAAAAAAGGCACACGGAAGTAGTACTTTGTGAATAATTAAAACTACGCTCGGAAGTTTCGTCGCATTC
>DWME01006040.1:0-14150 GCA_018244795.1 Parelbella ahira ahira | reverse complement strand
CCTCTTTATAAAAGTGCGTTTTAAGTTTAAATATCAATTGCTAACCGTGAAGGAAAACATCGTGAGGAAACCTGCATACTTTCGAATTTATGAAAAAAAAAATCCCAGTTGTGTGATGTCTGCCAACCCGTACTTGGCCAGCGTGGCAGACTATGGCTTTAAACCTCTCAATATTAGATTAGACCCATATTCCAATATTGGAATGACAAATAATATTCCATATTCTAATGTTGGAAAGACAAATGACTAAATAAACTGACACTAACAGTCCTATTCCTCGCAATCCTATTTGAGGTCTGTTACAGACAGCGGCCATTTGCTATTGCTTCATGTTCGTTTGCTACTATTCTCTTCACTTAAAAAGTAACAACACATTAAATTCCCAGTTAGTCAAAGAAAAATTGTAAAAGGTGGCCTATAAAAATGGACAGACTAACTGGTAGGAGTCAGATCGTCCTCTTTTCTAGACTAATGTAGCCTAAGACGTTCTACTTCTTAACCTTGCATCTTGAATAATTGAATAGCCTATTGAAATGCAGCTCTAAAGTGCTTAGCACCTAACTTCGTACTTGAGAGATATTAATCAGCTAGTGTCGTTAGGGCTTTGTATGAGTTAATGATGTAATTTCATTAGTAAAGTCATAGCATATAAGTTGGTATATATCATATGATAATTTCAGTTTACAGGGCTCTAAAATGAATTGGCTCATTAAAAAGTTCAACGTTTTATTTATGTAATATGTGGTGCTAAGATTTCTTTTGTTTTGTATAAGTGACTGTTTTGTTAAGTGACAAGGGCTTTAGCATCAGAGCAACAACCGGAAAAGTAGTATCATTCTTCTTTTTAGCAGTCTGAGATTAGGATAAGAGTAGGCTTAAAATAGGCATAGAAAACTTTATTATACATAATCATATATAGTGTTTGCTTAAACGAATTGTTCATTTATCGGGCGTAGATTTAAAAGGTTTGGAAGAATGTTATTATTCTTACTATTTACTAATATGTTGCCAATATAATACAATAATATTAAATAGCCATATTTATTGATAAAATTAATAATAATATTTAAAGCAGTTATAGATTTGTTTAGGATTACTGAAAGCTGATCGAATAAGATAGGTAGGTAGATCTAATAAGGACTACGCAATGAAATGATCGGTTAATATTATTTTTTAAAATTATAAAAACATAGTTAGATATTGTATTAAATCCATTTCATATAAGAACGCGCATTAAATTCTTTGTTGAATGTACATTTTATTTTACATAAAGTGACCTAAACAATGATAGAATGAAATGTTCAACAAGAATGATACAATGAAAAGTTCAAACAACAATGTCGTCGGTCAGGGACATATGTAGTATACGCCCGTGTCAAGTGCCATACTGGTTTCCGTATCTTACCCTTGATTCAACGGCTAGGCAGAAGAGCGCATTATAACATTCTCCTAAAGTATCATCGCTGTTGAATCACTGACCGGAACAAAACGATCTGAAGTGGTGATATCGCTATATTGTACTAGAATATTTTATTTTTATTTCAAACGAATTATGTTTAACTTTTTATGAGCAGTAACGTATTGATATGCGAAATCGTAGGCGATCCTGTCTAATTAACTATGAAAAACAGGTATTTAAAAATATGCACCAGGTTGGGCGCCAAACAATGTTCAAGGAAAAAATTGTTAATACATTTTCGCGGATATAATGCAATTTTTTTTAATGTTGAACAGAATTGTCTTTTATGTTAGATCTTTTTCAATTGGGAAAAGCGAAACATGCCAAGGCTAACATACCATTGTTTCATGACGCGAATGTAAAGTAGTGGATGCCTAGAAAGATTATTATGAATAGAATGCCATACAACTAATATAGCACTTTCTTATTTTCAAGGCAAGTGTAGATTTGCAAAGAAATACGTAAGTGTAGTTATGAATTGGACATCTTTGAAGACATACAATAATTGCATTATAGGTTTGAGTATATTCCAAGTTTGTACGTGTTAGTACATTGAAGCGTCGTAGGCGCGTTAGCACGGACAGTAGAGCAAGCCGCGCATAGTTCAGCAATCAATACGCCGTTCTACTTTCAGCGACCTTCCGTGTCGCATCGACCGTGGCAGCAATGCACTCGTAAAATAATTACGGGGTGCTTTCAATTATGCTTCAAAACGATTTCAAATTCATGGAAGAATTAATTTTTTTAATGAATTTCTACCTTCTTCAACAAGATTTTTACGACAAAAGTTTTTATACAAGGATACAATACCTAATACTTACATCTTAAAATCTATGTACCTATTACAGAATTGAACAGCGTATTTTACACTTATACTTGAATTAAATATAAAGGACGGGTAAATAGATTGTTAAATTCAATGTTTCGTGTATTATTTCGTATTTAGTAATATTGTATTTTAGCATATATGTATTTTATATATCTACGAAGTGTACCTAACACAGAATTTTGGTGGCTCGTTATATCATACAATGCAATCAAATTGCACAAAAGCGTTGACGCGATGACAGGGGCATTTCCATATGATTTTCGTCTGGAAGGCACCGTTTCACGAGGGGCTTCAGGAGAGCAGGGCGAGGGGCGGTGGAGGCGGAGGCTTGATATTGACCTAGATGTTCATTCAGAGTTCGGTCGATGCGAAACTTGACATCTGCGCGTTCCTGCGTTTCGTATTTTCCGATTTAATGTTCATTTAACTCCAATCCCACTTATTTTGTTGTGTTTAACATTTAAATAAAGAGCCCACATTGCCTTTTATACATATCTACTGAATATCTATGATCCCGTGTAATGTAGTCGGATTAAAGGGTTTGTGATATGCGTTTCTCGATGCTCACTGTGCAGTTAGCCAATTTATTGGTCGTTTATTTTTTATGAAGTAATACAAAAGGTGTCGATCAGCATGAAAATGGAGAAATTAACCCAGACACCTATTCCAGCGGTTACAAAAAATATTCCAGCCATGGATGTAAAATATTCTGACGTAAGTACTTTTACAATTTTATTATTGGATCTTAATTGTAATACCACAAATAATATCAAGTAAAGATACCGGAAATATTTTGAATTAAAATTACATCTAGGTAAAATGAATGTAATTGTGCTTAATATAATCATATCCATATTTTATGGAACACTGGGTATGTATTACGTATTATGTAATTACGACCTTAGTGTGATAAAAAAAATTTCTTTAATAATGAAATAATGAATACATTGTACACTTTAGATTGACGGTGTAAGCGAAGCTACAGGTTTTTCTTTTAATATAAGTTACAATTGGTCCATGGTCATAATAAAATGCGACATATTCTCTACATAGTAAAAGTACATAGGTGTAAAAAATGTTAAACATCAAATTAGAAAAATTGAAAATTGAATAACATAACATTTTACTACAGTGTCATGAAATGACTTTGGAGCAAAGGGCTGAAGAAACTGAGCCTGAACGCGGAAATTGGACGGGGCGCTTCGATTTCCTCCTGTCTTTGTTGGGGTACAGTGTCGGTCTCGGCAATGTATGGCGATTTCCTTACCTCTGTTACAACAATGGAGGAGGTATTTTACTCAATTTATTAAATTAACAAATTATGTTTATGCATAGTCTTAAATAGACAAGGGTCAAATACAAAAATAATTAACCACTTTATTTCAGGTGCATTCCTTATACCGTTTACGGTGATGCTCATAATAGCAGGTCTTCCTCTTATGTTCATGGAACTATCTTTCGGTCAATACGCGGCTCTGGGCCCTGTCGCCGTCTATAACAAATTTTGTCCCTTATTCCGCGGACTTGGCTACGGCATGGTAATAGTGTCAAGTATAGTCATGCTGTACTATAATCTGATCATCGCCTGGACTATCTACTACATGGCCGTTTCCTTCATGAGCATCTTCTATCATCGGCTGCCGTGGCAAAACTGTGATGCAGATTGGAGCACAAAATGTTAGTTTTACATTTGGTATTGGCAGTTCAATATGCAGTAACTCGTTAGACATAAAGCATAAATTAAAAATATTTTAATTTTTAGATTGTTATTCATATGAAGAAGCAGATGTATGCGAAGCTAAAAACGGTACATATTATTTACGACAATGCGTCAATGAAACCTACGCGGCACTTCACAATATAGCGGCATTAGCGGAAGTGGCTATCAGAAAACCACCAGCTGAAGAATACTTCACGTAAGTATTTGCTCTTGTTGGATCATTGCCATTTGGATGAGTGTTATTTATTTGAATTTAAGATTCGACTTTCAGGACAGATCTGTTAATGCTGTTGAATACACAGAATAAATAGCTGAAACAGCTAATGTTGAATTATATCAGGAAATACCTGTTGAACCACAGTAGCGAATATATGAATTATTGTGTGAAAATATTAATCACTAATTATTTGAAACTTTCGCAGTAATCAGGTCCTTGGATTATCTACGGGCATTGAAGAAATGGGTCAAATACGTTGGGGTATGGCTGTATGTCTATTTGCTGCTTGGCTTATCGTTTTCCTTTGTCTGTTCAAAGGCGTCCAGTCTTCTGGAAAGGTTTGTAAAATTTCTTTGTTCCTACAAATTATTACACTTCAAATAAAACAGTACCAGTCATTACAATATTTGTGGATGGGGACAATAGGGTAGCTGATAGATAGGACTCAAAGTTACTATAATTAACAGCTCTGTTGTCTTTTTGATGAGTAACTCCTTGTGCAACATTTTATTAGAATTTCCGTATTTTAGCGGATGCGATAAGCAGTCGGTTACGTTTGTTATGATTATGTATTTGTTAAACCTCTTCGGAAGTCGCAAAGGTGACTTAGAAACAATTGATCCAAATGTTGGCCATTAGGCCATATTTCTGTCAATTTGCACAAAAGAAGCGTGGTGGAGTATGCGTCGCAAATCATAGTCATAGTTATATCCATCGAAGTCATATCCAAATACTTAACTAATTTTTGCAGGTTGTCTACTTCACTGCGCTTTTTCCATACGTGGTGTTGGTAATTCTGTTCTTTCGAGGAGTAACTTTACCAGGAGCATCTACGGGCATTCTGTATTATCTTACACCAGACTTTAGTCAACTTCTTAATGCTCAGGTAAATAAGTTTGATATTATACCACAAATTGTAATTCTGAACCATCATATATGTATGTATCATTATATGTATATATGTTTTTATTTAAAAGGAATCTGTTTATTTAACATATTGGTGATATCTGTTACAGGTCTGGGGAGACGCTGCTGTGCAAATATTCTTTGCATTGAGTCCCGCTTGGGGCGGTCTTATAACTCTTTCTTCCTACAACAAATTCTCTAACAATTGTTATATGTCAGTATATATGTATTACTTAGTTACTGTTTGTTTTGGGTATTATAACACATGTTATAATTTAAGTGTACATATTTTTTTTCTAACGTTTCAGAGATTCCTTGATAGTGGCTGTTTCGAATATAGCAACGTCTTTTTTCGCTGGATTGGTCATATTTTCCGTTATAGGGTTTTTGGCCCATGAATTACAAGTGGATGTCGACCGCGTTGTAGACCAGGGAGCGGGCTTAGCTTTCATCGTATATCCTGAAGTTGTAACTAGATTACCTGTTTCTCCACTTTGGTCAATACTCTTCTTTTTAATGTTACTGACACTAGGCCTTGACTCACAGGTACAACATTTTCTTAACTATTCAAAGAAATACATAATTATATAATTTAAGCTAATTTAAAAGTAACATGTCATTTGATAAAATTTCAGTTTGCACTAATGGAAACAGTTACTACAGCTATTCTCGATAGATTCCCCAATTTCCGTCAAAGAAAGGGATGGGTTGTGTTTTCTGTAGCCGTATTTGGGTATCTTGGCGGACTGATTTTCACTACCAATGTAAGCATTTCCAAATTATATTCTAGCTGTGAGTTTTTATTTTCATTGTACATTAAAACTTTTTAATTTCTTTCAGAGTGGCATGTACTGGCTTCAATTAATGGACAAATACGCGGCAAATTGGTCGGTTTTGATAATTGCTATAGGTGAATGCATACTGATTGCTTGGATCTACGGAGCAGAAAAGTTCTGCCGTGATATCCAACGAATGATTGGCAACCAATCTAAGCTGTGGGTTTTTTTCTGGAGCGCTATGTGGCGTGTCATTACACCGGCTGCTTTAGTTGTGAGTGTACACAAGCTTACTGACCTCAAAATTTTGTAATTGTTTTGCTTTTTGCTAATAATATTTTTCTAAACGTTTCAGTTTATTCTCGTTTTTAATTGGATCGAGTACAAACCTGCATCTTACGGGCACTACGTTTATCCGATGTGGGCTGACGCAGTCGGTTGGACTCTCGGGGTTTTACCGGTTGTCGTCGTGGTCCTTATGGCCATTGATCAAATTTGCAGTGGTCCAGATGAACTCACTATTATGGAGGTTAGAAAATTATTTGCTAACATAAATATTCTACTTATTTACTCAAGTTTTTGAGAATTTAGTTACAAGTAGGTACTAGCGATGTATTCATTGTAATGTAATATTTATGAAAATGAAATATATACAGTTGCTTTACAATATTATTGTCTGCGAGCTTTAGCGATTAATATTTTAAAATGCTATGAAGTTTCTACCCCGGATTTCGTTAATTGATGTTCTTTGGTTTTAAGAATTCACGTGTATAGATAGTAGAATTATGGAATATGTATTTTATAACCATTCGTCTCCGCCGTTATAAACGTTATTTATTAAACGCCGTAATACACGTTATTTATTAAATTAAAAGCAAAACATGTTATCTTGCAGAAAGCACGCTTTCTTTCACGACCAACGGAGGAATGGGGTCCGGCCGGTCCAGTGAGCACATGCCTGCCGGAGACTGAGCCGCCAGCTCTTCTTCTGCGCGGCCGCAAAGTACCGCGTGACCGTGGTGCTTGACCATCGCACGCCCATCCGCTGCTTGTCATGCGGAAGGTACGTTATCCATTAATATTTCATATTAGGTATAAGAGACATTGAACATGTGACACTCAATAAATATATTATATATGTACACTTCTTCTGCCCACGTGTTTGTCACTGAAACTGCTGGACCGATTTTGACAACATTGTTTGTGTGTTTAACTGAGTCTCCGCATCATTTTAGATTTACAACTGTGCCCAGAAGGTGGCAGTGTAGTCAAGTTTCAGTGAAAGCCTTTTTTGACCAATATTTAAAATAAATTTCGCATGTCAAGACTTCTAATCACTAATTCGTAATTGTAACAAACATGTAATTTCCCTTCCTTGAATTTTATAAATCTTAAGTTTTATAAATCTATCGTGTAGTCTTTTGGGTTAAGTATGTAAATGCCAAGGCTGTTTAATGCTAATAATGATGATAAGTATTTATCATAATATGAATAGTAGATGCGTTACTTTACTGATTTCAGACGTCACAAGACGGCGGAGATAGTACATCAATTACAAGTGGAATTGAAAACGAAGTTAAAAAGTCAAATATGGGAATTATCAAAACAAAAAGGAATTCTATTAAAAGAAAAGTTCAAAATTTCAGTCATGAATCAGACGACACTGTTATAGAGCCGTTATTACAAATAGACAAAAAAGAAACAATGAGTCGAAGTGCCAAATATCTATTGTCTAAATCCAAGACTGAATCATTAAGTGAAAATGAAAATAACTTATACTCTGATACTAAATGTGAAAAACCCAGTGTATGTAAATCTATTTGCTCCACTGGAACTATAGCATCTAATTCTAGTATATCAAGAACTCTACATAATCATATGAATACAAACGTTTTTGGAACGCAAACTACTCCAAATGTAAAAAGTCCTGTACTTGTTGAGATTAATGGGTGTAGGCCTGTCATCCATTCCAACTTAACATCGTCTATTTTTACAACGGCTAAAATTCATGCAGATACCGTAACAAAAACCATGGAACCAATTCAAGTGACACCAGTGCCAATTCTATCAACAGTAGAGGGAAATGTTGTGAAGGCGTGTGTATCCCCTGAATACGGACAAAGTAAAACTATTGTTTCAAATATGAGCACTGATATTTTAAAATCATCAGACTACCAAGGTAATAAGGTAAAAATATCAAGTACACATCAATATGCTACACCTCATTCAGCGCCAGGAAGAGATGGTAAGTCCGATCTATTTAGATCTGGTACTGACGATATTTTGAATAAGTTAGGATCTATTGACTCTAGATCTATATCAAAAATCCCAATAATAAAAACGGAAATCGAAACAAAAGTAACTAATAAGCCTTCTGATATAGCCATGCATAAGGTTACGGCTAGTTCGACTACCAAATCCAGCGAAATTGAAAAAATTACTAAAATTTCACCTACAACACAAACGCCAGCAAATAATTTATTAGATAAAAAACATCAATCTGGTCAAGAGGGACACAGCACTGAGGGCTTAAAGGACATAGATCTTAAAGTATCACAGACAAAAACAAAAATGACAGTGACAGTGGCTGGGGAAAGTTTGAAAAAGCAAAGTATATCTAACATAAAGACTACTGCACCAAATGTCAATGATGTTACCAAAACTATTAGCAATACTAGTAGTGGTAGCAGTAGTAAGCAATTGCAACGTCAAAAGAAAACTATTGTTGAAGATCCACGGGATTCTGATATACAAAAAACAGGCAATGAAAGTATTAGAGCCAATAACGAATCTTCAAAATTGTCTAAAGATGAAACTAGCAATGCAACTTCAACTGTTATGACTCAGTCGGTTTTGAACACAGTAATACCGCCGAATAAGTCTAAGGATCAATTGACACAGTCGTCGAGCTCACAAATTTCAAATAAATTTATAGGAAAAACAACAGCAATAACTTCAAGTCAAGTTACCAAACCTCTAACTGCAACTGTAGCGCATACTGCTGTTACGACCAATCAAATTGCACCCTTACCGATAATCCAAACTACACCAACAACTGCTACGCTTATGATGGGTGGGGTTTTGGATAAAAAAGGTACAATAAGTCTTAGTCAAAGCACGAAACCCAATGAAGTGACTCAGAAATCGACAGTTACTTTACCGCCGCATTCAGCAGTTTCGGTTAGATCAGATTCAGTGCTTGAAAAAACATTGAGTGTCAGTTCGGGTCAATCAAGCAAATCTCTAATAAGTGATTCAGTACTTACCACCGCCACGACTAAGCAAATGACCCCTAAAGATACTGTACAAGCTCAACTCGCACGGCCTGTAAGTTCACTTATGTTAGAATCACAAAAGAAATCGGCTCCGAGTTCAAATCAAAACAGCAAATCTGTGAAAGAGCAATCTAGCAAGGAAATTGCTTCCAAAAGTATAGTTACTAGCGTCACACCGAACCAGAAAAATATACCTGCATTAAAAGCAAGTTCAACAATTGTTGCACCAGTCACAACAATGACTGTCGTCAAACCTAGTATTTCTTCTGAACTGCATAAATCTTTGAAGCCACATACTGCAACAACTAGCACAGCCATAACAACAAACATAGAACAAACTACGGGCACTATTTCTGTTGTCAATACGGAAGCAAAACCTAAATCACCTGTTGTTGTAGCCAGTGATACCAAATCTTCCGTGACTGTCTCAAAAAACGAGCCAACCAAAACATCTTCCGTTAAAACAAAATCAACTACTAGCTTAACACCTACAACATCAACGTCTGTAACGGTTGCTAAACCACCAACTTCAACTTCAAAACTTAACTTAATTGATAAACAGGGAAAAAAATAACCTTAATCTTTCGTGACCCTCCTAAGAATTTAAATAGACAGGTTATTATCTTAGAAGGCTTTAAAAATATTTTGTTTTACCACCTATTGATTGCCTCGTTGGTCGAGGTCCTTGTTTCGATCCCCGGGTCGGTTTCTGGTTTTGGTTTTTTAACTTGAATTTGTTTTCGGTGTGTGGACTCGGCTTACCACCTATCCAGTATGGGACGTATAATGTAACTGGTAAAGTGCGAGTTAACTACACTCCTGTGCCTTCCTCTTCGGGGAGGTAAACACGTGTTGTTACGATATTATTTTAATTTTATCATTATTATTATTTATTTTATCATTATTATGTATGCACATTAGTTAGGTACTTCCGAAGCGTTAGGAGGTCCTAAACAACTTTTCAACAATGATATAAATGTATTAGTGTAAATATAAAAATAATATGTAGTGCCATTTTAGAATTTAACTATCAAATTCATGGCTATTACATAGATTTTAGAAATGTATTTATTGACAAAATATTAGAACAATATCTTTGACTACCGTGGTAGTTTGGTAGACCTAGAAATTTAACATACATACATATGTTTTGCTCATAAAATGTAAGGAATTGACTATGTTACGTTGAGGTATGTTAATATTAATGGTATAATTTAAAAATAGATGATCGTGACTATAATTTCTGGGGCATTTGGCATAACTATTTAATCCATCAATAAATAATACAATTTTAAACGTTTAAAGATGAAAGATGAAAGGAATGTTAGTATTTGGAATGGCGTGGGAAGATGAGGGTAGTGGTGCTAAGAAAGATAACTTAATATTTTTCATAGACAATATTATATTTTCAATTTTTTGATCCAATTTAGAGATGATTTGTTTCGTCTCAGACAGTGTCAATTTATATCATTATTTAAATTAAAAAATATATCAAACATGGGAATGTAATTTCTACATCTAAATTGGACAGAGAAGTCGAGAGAAAAATTCAAAAGGCAGGGTAGTAAAGGATAATACACAAACTATTGTTTATTATCTAGTAGAGTTAGGAAATGAGCTTCGGAACTTGATTGGGGATTTGCTTATTATTTAGTGAAATCAATTAGAACAAGTTATCTTCACTCAGATCGTATTTGAAATTATAGGGAGTTTGGAACTCGATAATGTTGACGAAAATCATTAAAATTTTTGACTTTGAGTCGGTTTGCGAAACAATATCAAATGAACGTTGTTGTTATTGCTTTACTAACAAATATTATTTTGAACGAAATGTAATATTCAATTAATTTTTAAAAATGTGTCTTGATTCTATAAATGTATCTTGATGATCTCGTGCTCAAAGACATTATTAAGCTAAGCTATATATTATGTACGTCCAATCCGTGTTTTAATAATCCGTCTGTTTACTGCACAAAGATTTCTCATGAAATTTTTGCTGACAATTTGCGATCGCTCAACAATTTCTCTATTTTGTCGTGGTTTAAGTTAAAAGAACAACTCTTACCTATATAAGATACATACGTCGTGTCATAAAATCGTGTAAAATATTGCAAATATTCATTATCTATTTATTTACTTCAGTACCTAAACAACTAATAAATTATAACCTATTTTTGATTTTACTCCCAATAAGTTCATAAGTAACCAGATTGATATTTTTTATAAGTTTACTAATACATTTAAACCGACTGATTTTCTGATTAGTTATATTTTTGTGGTTATTTTAATTTACATTAATTTTATTAAATTTGTATTATAAGGTCCCTTTGTGAGAAATTAGTCTGTATTTTTATGTTATATTTAAGTAGTTTGTAAGTTTTATCTCCTTATGCGAGTACTATATTTTTATAAGACTTATTTAAACTATTATGAACTTTGAGAGTAGCTATTAATAACTACCTACATTAAAAGCCGTTTTAAAAAGTGCAAGACATATCTGCAAAATATTATATGTACGTTAGCATCACTTCTGTCTGTCAATATTTTTTAAAGTTACATTTAAAGACATGCCATATATGATATTAAATGCCAAAGTATTTATAAAGTTAGTAGCGTTCTAGCGATATTATTTTACAAAATGAAAATTTACCCAATAACCCTTAGCCTAATGCTCATTATGTATGATAAATATAATTAACATTGTTTGTGTAAAGTATGTGACGGTAAATACAAATACATTTATCTTTGACAAATTAATTCAAGACCCTGGCGATATTGTAAAAAATTATGGCTAGATAAAAATTGTGTTGACGTCTGTTCTGCTACATACCTGACATTCTATAATTGTCATGTGTAACTAGTAATTTTTTGTTATATTCAATAATTCACACTTACACGGTTAATGTAACAAATGGAGACCTATATTTAAATAAAAACGATCACTTGTAACTCTGTACGTGTACTTAGTACCGCATTGAACATTGTGTCAAGTCAGATTAGGAATTTAGACTTGTGGTGTAGGTATTTTACTGAATTTGTAGATTTTAAGATTGTAAGAAATGTTATCCGATTTATTTTTATTGTTTTAGATAAATTTATTTTGATATATTTATGAAGTATTATCCCGTGAATGATTTATATCCAAATTTACATACATTTTAGCCGATCTATTAATTTCTAAGTAAATATAGACACCCCCGAATCTTTTAGACCTGTTTATTAAAAGTTATATCTATATGTATTGTATAGTAAACGGTCGTTATACTTACCTACGGGAATCGATTGAGTGAGTAGGTGTCTAGGTTTAGTCGTCAATCAATATAACAGATGCCATATAGTGTAAATTATATGGTGCAATATAAGTATCGTCAAAGCGAGGGAAGGGAAGTTCGCGCGCCGAGCGCCCCGCGCGCATACAAGCAGGACGAACTGAGTGTGCGTAGAACAAATACAATTATCTTCGAGATACGTATGTTTCTACGTGACAATTAATATATGCCTAATTGAATAGTAATATTGTTGTTAAACTTGATGTATTTTAGAGAATTATTGATTTAATCGATGTTACATAGATGTTTATTGTATATATAGGTGTAATTGAAGCCAATAAATTTGTGGTGTTGAGTGTTATAGAGAAGGCTGTATTTTTGGGTGATATTTTAGGATGGAAGGCAGCATATCTTTCTAAACTGTATATGACACAAGGGTTCGGATGAAATGGTAAGGAAATTGTAAAGATGTGATAAAATAAGGATTTTAGATTTAGTGTTGTTGTGCTATTAATAAAATATGTTCAGATGTGGTTATTTTTTATTTATATTTCTATTACCCATTTAATACAAAAATATCATCAATGACCATTTGCAAGTGATAACATAAGTAAGTTTTAATTAATGTGTTTTGTGCTGTTGTGTTCTTAAATAATAGAGTTAAAGCATGTTAACTCACCATAAATCTGCTTTTCAACTACAAAGACTTTAGAATGCCTTGTTGGTCTAATGGCGGTAGGCACGACTGCTGAGCAAGAGGTCCCGGGTTCGGTCCCTGAGTCGGGTAAAGTACCAATGGGTTTTTCTACCTAAAAAAACACAGGCGTGATTATACATGAATCAATATTGTACTCTGGCTTAAATTACTGATGATTCCAAGAGAGCTGTGCGCAAACAAATGAGATCCTGAAACACGCTTTCTAATATATTTCAATGGTTAGTTGTAAATTACCCTAGTTTGAGCTGATATGGGGTTTTTTGTCAAATACAATACTGTTATGGAACTTTACAGAGCTTTCCTTACCGAAACGTGTTTACAGTTGTTGGGATTTCTACGGTATGTAGCTCGGCGTAGCGTACTAAGCGTCGATCGAAGCGACGCTATTTAATGCTTGAAGAGATGCAAAGTGCGATAGGAATGCTACAAGAGAAAAAACCAATCTAACATTAAGATGGCTCGTCTTTATGATGTCAATATCAGTTTACTTTATCGTGCTTAGAAGCAATATTTTAACAACAAAGTTCCCATTGAATGGAACCTAGGCTGAGGTAGGTTCAACCAATTGACAAGACTATGTGATCAGCAACTTAAAATAAGTTTAAGGCAAGTTTAAAGATGAGTTAAAAGAACATTGGCGTTGAGTTGTCCTCTATTTTATATTTAATGTGATATATTATTAATATGCTCAATTTGTTAGTCTTAATTTACGTTATTTTTTACAAGAAGAGTATCGCTTAATTCTCACTAGAGCAGCGCACCGCAAACCGTCTTGATACACATACACTTTTACTTTAATAGTATATTGAGTTCTATTTCTATTAACTTGCAAATTTGTACACAGAAAATTTACATAGTGTTAAAGACGTCCGTTTTTAGTCATAATTCGCCTATTAATTAATTATTTATGATGATTTATAATCTGTGACATATAACATTGTCGATGGACGTTTTTCCCGCCAACACTAAGAATTATTATTG
>DWME01006039.1:0-14151 GCA_018244795.1 Parelbella ahira ahira | reverse complement strand
ACAAGATTTATAAATTAGTTCGCCAAAGAAGTTTCACTTCTGACATGTGTACTTTGTACGCACGCATGTTTTTTTTCAAATGAATATTAGCACATTCGTCGAAGAGGTAAAGTGTCAATCTGCATTATTTTTTATTGTATTGGTGGCAATGATTGTCGACAATAAAAAATAATAAATATTTACTTAACTCTCTTAGTACACATCATGAGGAATACATGAACAAATCATAGTTCACTCCATTCCACTTGTATCGGTTTATTTCTGTACCTATTTTATAATTAAAAGAGAAAAAAGAAACAAATATGTTACGGACTGTAATATAAAAAAAAGCTCTAACACACAAATGGGGAAGGAACTGACTTCCAGGCCATAGCTCACGCTTTTCTGGGAGCCAGGGCTCTTTGCTTGAAATGTAACAAATTTTGGTCAATAAATTGTTATTATTATACATAGTAATTCCAAAACTGTACATAATGTTTTATACTCTCTGTTTATCGTGAACTTTTACTCATTGTACCATAATAATAAGTTATCATTATCAACCCTTTTATCGTCCCTGTATTGGACACGGGTCTCCCCTCTCAGAACAAGAAAGGTTGAGGTCTGACGGATTAATTAGGACAACTGTCGTTCTTCCAATCCATTACATCAATGTCTTTGTATATCGGCAATGACGCTCACAATACAAGAGATGGGACTTTTGGCTTAATTAAACCTGTTACAGAAGTAATGTGCACACCCAATATTTAAAAAAGAAATCATGCTCTATGCACGCATGATCCATCGCGTAGAGCCTGTTTACGTCAAGTTTATTGTCACAGAGTCACGTTATAAAACTATATTAATAGTTAAATAATATAAACGTAATAAAAATATTATAATAAATAATAAACGTTATAAAAGGCGCAGTGAAAAGTTAGGACAAACAAAGATTGCCCGCAGTTCAACATGTGTTGTTGTGTACCCAAACAGTTTCGTATTTACAGCATCAACAAGTTACGTTGCCGAGAATTTAAAACTCCGTGCGGCAGCGCCGGCGCCAGTAAAAATGCAATTCCATTTATTAAACTTGCATTTTCATTTTATTGGTCACGAAATGTTGAAACTCCGATTGTATTTTACTTGAATAAGAAAATGTACAAGGCTGCTGAATATTTCGAAAGTTTGCGATATTAAAATAGGAGCACAGATTCGTTCCGTTCGAACTTGCCATCTAACTAGTTTGGAAAGAGACCAAAACGAACGGCGACTATTTGAGACTGTTCGACGCAGCCTTGCGACTGAATTGTCGTTATTTTAAAGTTTTCTACTCAATAAGAGTCTGCCTCTACGTGTTTTTGAGAAATGCACATATGTACGACAGTTGTATTACGTTTGATTACTGTTTATTTCTACTTCTATGTAAGTATGTATATGTAGTTCCTTTAACGAAAGAGAGAGAGGCTATAGCCTTTTAAATCAATCATTCAGAAGATTTACGAACCTATAATCTTCCGTAAATCACCATTAACATTATGATTGTAGAAATATCAGTACTTCGTGACCGCTTCATTAGTTCAGTAGTTGTAAAGCGCGACTGCTGAATGAGAGATGCTGGTTTCGACCCCGCGTCGTATATTATTAGATGTTTCAGATTTGAAATTCTTCGGAGTCTGAACTTGTGCCTAGTACATGGTAATAAGCTCACCTCCTACTTTATAGGCCGTATAACATAAGAAGTTACTCGTGGGAGTAGGTACTACTCCTCTACCTATCTGTTCCGGGAAATACTTTTTTAATGTTATGTGATTAATTAAATTAACAAATTTACTGGTTACAACACAAAAAGTTGCCCTCAGTGGTCACTCAACCTTATCTACGTCTGTGACGAATACGGTTAGTTCTTAAAAAAGTTTTTGTAATTGATAAAGGTTGGTCGTTACGTTCAGTATAAATAAACCACTTACGTTACAAACGTTTCGAATGTTAATCTTGTGGAAGACTTTGTAATTGTATGTAAGCTTTTCCAAGTGACATTTCTCCATGCATGCATACCGAAATCCTGCGCGCAGCTCACAAGAACGGCGACTGTAATGTATTCATACATTCAGACACGACGCGGCCGCCGCGCGCCGAGAGGCGAGCGACGACGCCGTTTGACTCCGGCATGTTGTAGATACGCTCTCTGAATTCATTCATTCATACATTCGTTGTTTATTATGTTATGCTTGTAGCAATTCATTTGTGATTAGCATTGGATATATATGCTATAGTTATTACAAAAACGTTAAATAATTATTGTTGTTATATCGAAAATAATAATCCTACAGGGGGCTGATGGGAGTTGGTGATAATGTTCATAATTATTTGTCACATTTCGGGCTCGATGCCTTCAAAAATATATTTACAGAAAACGACGTGTTTTCTAGTTCATATAATATATAAATTTACCGAAAATTGGCAGCGATCAGACCAACAAGATTGAAGTCAAACTCGCAAAGGCTCAAGTTTGTTCTAAGTTTACATTGTAAGTGATTGAACAATTTTTCTCCAGTTTCAGCTTCAAGTTTCTCTTCAAACGTTACGATTTCTCTCTCTGTTCGCTTAGATTATTTTTATTTGGTGATATGCATTTTTGTTTCTATCATTCACCGTTGAATCTTAGGAAAATAAATTTTATGACTATCATTTTGTCGGTCTTCTAAAAAAAAACGATAAAAAATACTCTATATGATGGTAAACTAGTAGCTACAGACACGAGCAAACTTGAAAGCAAAACAGACAATCCATCGCTATTTCATATCTCCTGTCATATTATTGTAGAAAGTTTTAAAAAGTTGCTACGCACTGACTAAAGTTACTCCACTTCCGCGCTTTCGTTGTTCTGGATGAAAGTTTATTTAACTATCTGCCGGAAGGTTTTTCTCTCTTGAGAAACTTTATAATGTAGAGTCGATGTACAGTGCTTCTTGGATTATGCTGGTTTATCCTATACCTGGTCTTTTTATGCCGGTTTCTATAAATGGTTTCCAAATATTAGCGAAGTACACTTTAGGTATAGCCAACATAGGATTTCGCTAGTTGAAACAAGTTCGATATAAAAATAATTAGTTTTATTCCAAAAACCGTACACATACACACATAAATGACATTACATGGTTTCAAGTGTATCGTACTGTTTACATCTAGGCAGAGTAGATTAGCAGTTATTAAGCAGTAACGAAACTATTCTTGTACTCCACAAACTTCAACAGGCAAAATTGTATCGCACGTAGATATCGCAGATACTGCTGTACAGGTAATGATGAAGTCTTGCAATCACCTACACCTGTAAATCAAAAACTGTGTGATGACGACGTTCTTAAAAAGAAACGTCATTTAAAAATTCCTTTCCTAATAAAACCCAAAAACCCACTTTCAAGTTTCAATGCGCCCGTTCGAAGCCCTGGAGGCCCATGAAGCCTAATTAGGTCCAATTTGGGATTCCGGCGAAAATAAAGCAAAGTGCGCATTGTCAAAGTGTTTCAACATTTTAATTACTGGGAACTTCACTGAATTATAATTCATAGCGGCAAGAACGAGATTACGGCTGGTGGTACACTGAGCGCAGCTGACTCTGTGATTTGATTAACGGCATATTCTCTGTTTTCGTGTAAATTTCCTTATGTATCTTTTTCATTTATTGGAATTATGTGTAACATGTAGATAACAGGAGGACGTCTTCGAAACGGACTTGACTACATCTGAGAATGATGAATGGAGACGAAGCACGTAAGATCTGTGCCTGACGAAAGCATCGGCTGCTGAACGTCTCCATCTTTACAGACTTAACCTATTCCTACATCCATCTCTCTTTACATAAGCTCTTCGTTTTCGGAGACCCCGGACTTACTATTATACGCCACTTATTTGTGTACCGGTTTTTATCTTATATCGAGACGGTTATTAGGGAGAGTATAAATATGATAGCATTGCTAATTGTACCTGTAAGTGCTGTCCGCCGCTGCCGTGCGGTGACGACTGCATAATGCAGTAGCGCTGATTGTGTCCGCTCGTCCATTTTAATACGTCATTTGCTTGACAGTTATACGTTTAATTCTGAGCGATGGGTCTCGGTGCCATGTGATATGGTGGAAACCGGATGATTTATAATAAGCGTTTCTATCTACCCCGACATTATAACGGGTTAACATTTGTGTGTATGTTGGTGGAGGTTAATCTCCGAAAGTACCTAACCGATTATATAAATCCTTTTGCAAGTAAAAATACAAATTGGCTGCGATCGACACGGGCTATTTTATTCTTTTATGTTGTCTACCGAAACGAATGTTCACAGATATGAGTGTTGATGGTCAGTGCGCAGTAATGGTTTAAATGTGGATATGAGTAGATGAACGATATTGGTAATGTGCAATATGGATATAGTTAAAGAATCAGGAGTAACACATGTTCTGGTCTGTAGGTTTAGTACTTAGTGAATGTGCCTACTGAACTAGAGAAATGGGTTCGATTCTTATTCAGGAGAAATATCTAACAAATAGCAGTATTTGTCCTGTGTTTTTACAGCATTTATTAATATGACATATTGTTCCGTTCAACTCATTAAAAGGGTAATGTGGCACTCCCCAAAGCTAACATTATCAATCATTTCAATGAGCGACTGTAAAAGCCCCCAATCGTTCACTCTGCAACCCTTTAAAAGGAATCTAACAGGTCCTTGAAAGGCATATTGCCATTCAACCCTCCCATACGAAAAGGCGGGTCTGTTGGGCCCCAGTGTAATTAATTGACAATGGTTCACAAGACCCTTTCAGGTTGAACAATTATATGCCAAGTAATGACCATCTGCAAGCGCTTAGCGCAGTGGAGCTAACAGGAAAATAAACGTTCTGTGAGTTATCATCGTCGAATGTATTTACCTTAGAAATGCTCCGTTCTTAGATGGAAAACATTTATACTTATCAGTATGTATGAATAAATCTCTAAGCTCATTATATTTCGCTAGAGAATTGTTGCTTTAGATTTACTGATGAGTAGTATCCTTAAAATAATTTGTGGCATGTGCTCGTATATTCTGAGAGGAGTCTACAAAATACAATATTTGATAAAACTGGCTTAATAACACGAAATTGTGTGTTGCCATAAATTTCCTAAAGCAGACATTGTGGTTCCAAATCCGACGTTAAAATAATCGCGCGGCGCTGCCAGTATTGGTTAATAATTTTAGTCCCCCATCGATCGGCGAGCCTTAATATTCCCTCGGCGCCGCTGCCTCCAATCCGTGCTTATTGAAAAGCAGCCTTATTTATAAACTAGCTTCTTGCTATGCCATTAAATGTGTACATATTTTAGCATATTCTTATTTTAAATATATTATTGCATTACTTTATTTCTTTATCTCACAAGTTAAGATATACCGCAGACGGGTATTCAGTAACTTTGACTAAAACTGTGAAATAGTAGACAAAACCGTGCTAATGACATTTATACACACTGTGGTATAACCGGTGATATAATTAAAAAAGATTAATGCGGTCGGGCAGCAATGTGAATTAGCAAGCATAAAAACGATGATTAAATGTTAACTGCGGCTTTTTTAAAAATTCATTGTGAATGTAAACCGGTTACATTGATGTTACAACATCCATTCAATTTAAGGTCGTCATACGTATATTTCGGCAAAAACAATAAAGCCTATAATGGGATTCAAGTCATTTAAACCGGGGTTCCATTGTCATGGATAGGGCGGCGGTGGTCGCGGGTTAAGCTGGATCAGCGCTGGTTTCGGCAATTAGCCGCCGTTCGCTGCGGCTAGCCAGACACCCCGCGGCGAGATACGGGTTAAGACGGGGTGGGATTAAAAAGTAGAATTTATTGCATAGAACATTTCGGAAGCGCCATATTTATCACAATGTTCCTAAAATTTTAGTTCAAAATTGTATGAATTTCTAGTTTAAAATCAAAGATGAAAAAATGCCATCATGTTACTAATTATGAATAAAATGATTATTAATAAGAATAATCTATTTTGACACTTGCATGTGCCAATCTTGTGTCGCGTTTATAAACATGCACACACTGAAAGAGATACACAAAACGGTAGAAAGCGATACGTAAATAGATACATTACATAAAGGACCGCGAAATACATCTGATGTATAGAAAATCTGAAATTGATGTATAGAAAAAAATATTAACATTAAGCAAGCCAGTGGACCCAATAAATCTGGGGCCGTCAGGGCGATCAGATTAGGGCCCCAATCCGCAGTTCATCAATCATACCCTGGCAGGGATTACTAGTTGCTAAGAAACTTTATTTCTGACTTCTTAATTTAGGGATTACATAACGCTTTTTGCGGATAAAAAGGTACCGAGTACTTTTAACGGGTCCATTTACAACGTAAAAGGAAAGACACAAAACAAGTGTCCCTCGTCTGCTTCCCTTTGGCGCATTTGAAATATGTCAGAAAGGGACAAAACGTTCATTAGTCAAAAGGCAGCTATGGGCCATTACGAGTGGCAGTATTTGCCATTATGTTCTGGCAAAGTGATGACAGTTCGAAGTGAACAATATTTATTTATTTAGACCGGAAACATTACGTTATTATTCATATAAATTGCATTTAAATTATACATTATTGGGTGAGATCTGCGGAGAATCGAAGGTTATGGCATTGCGCAAGGCCCATATCCAGCAGTGCTATGGTAGAGGCTTATCTTATGATAACGTGGAAGATTTTGAAAGGCAGCCTTTCAGTCTTGGTTTGAAATGTAGAGATATAGATATTTGTCAACCTTGCCACCTGCGTACCCCGTAAGAAGCTTGGCGTGACAGTATAATAATAGAAAACGAAAAATATTATTGTCATCATTTATCATTATCTTATTGAATGGATTGTGAAGTATCTGTTTCACGCATGTCGTGCAAAAATCACGCATATATTATTATTAGAAGAGAATTAAAGCTCCTAGCATATAAGTGCACGCAATCTTATATAACATAAAATATATATAAAATTATTTTTCTTTTCAGGTAAGATCAATGAATACAATGAGGTTACGACTGATACGGAAATGTAAGTGACAATACTACCCACTACTTTGTTACTTAAATGCTGTTAGTAAATTATGACACGTAAGTACTTAAAAACCTCTTTTCAAACTCGCCTCCATAACCTTATAATGGGGTTATCATTTAAAAACCATATTAAAAGTATACTAAGTAAAAAAAATACAGAAAGAGTGCAGGTCGCCCTCTCGCCATGTGACCTGCTGACCTGTGACGGATAGCGGAAAATCGTTGGGTTTAGAAAGGACAGGATCGGGCGGAGTGGCGCCGATTAGGGGAGGTTTATTGCTAACAATGGACCAACAAACGTTATCATCCATTATAATAAACAATAAATATTTTGACAACACATGTAAAAAATCTAAAACATTTAAAATTGTTTATTTACCTGACACTAACAGTATCAAATTGTATCTGTCTCACTATGTATCTATCATTTATCCCTAAAAAATATGCTATCGTCATAGGACCGCCAGCTTAAGTATCAGGTAGTAAGCAGATTTAGAATATAGTCGTATATTTAAATATGAATTATAGTTGACCATTTTCAGTATTATAAGTTAAATTTGTGGCGTGAAAAAATTAATTTTTGAACAGTTTAATATCGTAGAATCAGCGAACACAAACAATAAAAAAAACAATCAGAGGCTTTGTAAACATTTGCCAATTAGATCACAAGTTGAAATTAGGTTTGCCGAGATCTAAAAAACTACTCAGCTCCCGTATAAAACGTAACACTGGGCAAAGATATCCGGACGTTCCCAATTACCGGACAAGTGGTTTAATCTGGGCGGGCAAAATGTTTTAGGACTATTCCAGAATTTTACTTTTTTCACGTGTTTATTTTACCTGTTGTTTTCATATTGCTGCAAGACGTCACTCGCTAATATTCAAAATTTGAGAAAAAAGGTTTGGACTTCGGAGAGAACGGTTTATGAAAGGATCATGAAACACTTAAACAATGCAAAATATATATAACTGTTTCGTTCATGCCGGGCTTGCTTATCTTGAACAAGTAGGTCTGATACCGCCTAGTTTGGAAATCAGATGTCTCCAGAAACGTAGTTTTAGGATGAGAACCACAAGGATAACGATATTTGGCATACGGTGCTCTCTGCCTTCCCCGTAAAAAACTCACTGTTATATAATAACAAAAATCATTATTAAAATATAGCTCAATCGGGAATCGAACACGATACTGCTCGGAATATGGGCAGAGTGACCAGTTAACTGCATGGATGACCGTCGCTCGTACCTCATTACACAGTCTAGTTTATTACGAACCATCCCATTTAACGGACGGACCGGTAAATCGAGTTTTGCATATTAAAAGCCTTGAAAATGTCGTCTATGGGTACGTACGTACGTACATCCTCGTCCAAAACACACTGACTGACGAATTAAAAGCATCTTCAGTATCAACTATTTATTATGGCACCTCTTTGTAGGCATATTGTAGATAGAAGGAGGTACTGGATCAATTTCTGGATCAGACATCTGCTGCTACACGAATAAAAGAACAGCAGAACGATGGAACGTTATAATAATAATATATAATTATGGATGATGAATGTTTTCTAGTCTTGATAAATCCTAGGCCCAAAGGATGTCTCATATATTATAGTATAGCAGATCATAAAGTGCAGCACAGATAGCGGCATTTCGTTAAGGTTGCCTCGTATATGTACATATATCCAACGTACCACATCAAACATTTTTTAATTACCTTCACGAGTTTTATTGTGGTTTTCCCTCACAAGTTCACCGTTTGTCGACAGTCGAAAATTGTCTTTAACACGTCGTTGCAGAGTGAATATTGGCTCACCGTACAGGGCCACTCGACCGGCGATCCGGGGGAGCGGGCGAGCGCGGTGTTTTGAATTTTTAAAAAGATTATTTCGGTGTGGGCCGCTCAGTAATGGAGTAGCCGCCATCTTGCTCGCGAACTATGTCAGCGACTTCGCACCGCTGTGCATTTATGTTGCTCCCAGTCTCAGGTGTGAAGTATGGTAATGAGGCGTTAATATCAGATGACGCAGGTGAAAAGAATATCTGCGAAATGCAACGAACGTTTCCGCTTCTACACTTACTTCGTCCGATGTTGACACGATTATGCTTTTACGAGTTGAAATGTTTCATCTCGCGTGCACGAGCTGCTGAGAACGTAATAATATTACGTTACTGTAATATTTTATTGTTTCTTTCATAGTTATTTCTGTAGACCGTTCGAGAGTGATGTCTTGCTTTGTAGCGTGTTTGGAGCAATGTGATAGTGATGTATTTTAGTTCTATTATTGAATACGCTATATGAATTTCCTCTCAGCAGTAATTTATTAAGACAGTTTAACTGTATTAAAGACGTTGTTTACAATATGGGTGTAACCTTTTTAATATAACAATTTCGTTCGGAAAAAATAAAATACATTTCGGTTTTCAAAGAAAAATGGTTTAACCATTGATTCTTTTGATATAGATATTTGTATTATTTCCTTTTTGTGGGAAAATATGTAGTTTGCTTGGTTCTTTGAATTCCAATTTATATGATGTAACAATGTTGACGATTTATCTTGTAAATCCCTCTGAAGATTTACTTATCGAAGCAATAAATGTTACGTTATAGAAAACATAAATGAAATAAACATTTGTTCGATGGCAACAGATATTGAAACGTTGGTAAAATATAAGCTCAGTGGATTAGGATTTACCTTTTTGATAAGCTCATCGACTGTCCGAAGTGAAGTGAAAATTCGAAGTTAACTAGATACTCAGGAGCTGCTTTGCAGAATTCCTTTACCAACACACTCGTATCTATTTAAAACTACTTTAAAATATCTCATCTGCTAACTATTCTCAAATTACCTACAATAAAAATATAAATCTCTGCCTTTTTTATTCGTTCTCTTGATCATCATCATGCGTTTTTCTTCACTACGAGAGATACGAGCCTCTCCAATATAGCTTCACTAAGCTCGTTTTATAATGCAGTTCGAAAATTTTCTACCTCATTAGAATCTATGCAGTCATCGGTGAGATAAAAATTGATTCGACAAATCTCTGCGCAGCGAAAAACTTGGAAGGAAGTGTATAAAGGCTGTGCGGTTCAGTGGGTCATGCTCGCCCTCCGAGCTGCGTATTAAACAACTGCACTGTTGAATGGTGCTCGCAGATCTTTTTTCTTCCTGCTGTTTCTATGCGGTTTTTGCTTTTGTTGTTGTGTACTATCTGGTCAGCATGTTAATTAGCATGTATTGCTCACTTAGCCGTCTTCTTTAACATTCATATTTGCACAGTTTAATTTCTCTGTACTCGTTCTAGTTTTGCACTTTTGCACTTTTGTTGCTTTTATTAATACACGGTTATGCTTTTGGAACGTCTGTGGATATATGTATATTACCAAAGTATAGTTTCTGGATATTCATAGTATTTTATTTAGTTTTTTTCCTACATATCGTAAACATAGAGTAATCTGGAAAGTTCGCTACCTAACTGTCGTAACCGCTACTTAAAATTATTCATAAACATGTTGCTACTTCTTACATGTAAGCTGTAAGCACTTGTGCTTTAGAACTTGAGACTGCCGCTTAGCGGAAAAATGCATGCATAAAATGGCGGTGTTTCTGTGAGCAAACATGAAGAAAAGGTTTTTCCATGTTTTAATTTTATCACCAGCATAAAAAATGACAACTTAAATTCTTCTGTAACCGCAAAAAGAATATACGAGAGCTAGCCGTCGTCTGAACATAACCCGGGAGTGATCCAGTAGGTCACGCCCGCTCTACAGCAGTGGACAGACTAAACAATAACATTCTAGTGATCTTTTTTGTCTATTTTCTTTCCGGTATTTCAATCTGAAGTTCTTGATTTTTTACTTTTATGGAATCAGGATGCGATGAAGGTTATTTAATCTATATGTAAAGTAGTATCTTGTATTATCTAAATTGACAACTCTTAGTATTTATTTCAGTTTTATTGTATCATCTATTAATCTCCAGTTCTATCTGTCTAGTCTGATCTAACTCTATTATAATGACTAGCCAGGCCAAGTTATCAGTAGAAAGAAGTTTCATTGTAACGAATTAACTAACTATTATATCGTAGATGAGATAGTAAGATACATCCATCACGTGTACAGAAGAAGAAGTACAGTGAATTCAGAAACCTAACTTCAATATAGTAATTTTTCTAAGAGTGAACATAAAATATTTCATTGAAGAAGCTTACATAATTCTCGTTTGTTTAGTCTGTGTTCTCGCTCACGAGAAAATATCGTAAATGTTAAGACAAAAGCTTGCCAAAGATAATAATTAGAAGTAACATCGAAGACGCAGTTTAATATGAAGTCTTTAGCTCCAGATGTTGCGTCGTTATGAGTAAAAATGTTATTTCTCAACACATGCTGCGAATCTGTCTAATCTCGGTGATGCTTGTCTTAAAAAGATATATGATACAGAAATTATTTACGCTACGTTAGTAATAAAATGGTTGTTATTCTACATTTATCGTGCTAAACGCCGCTAGGTAGAAATACATGTTTATCTAAGATCCACGTGCTACATCTGACTACTATTTTACATGCCTCTTTTTCTGTAAGTCACACTCTTCAAAGTATATCATTATAGTGTAATTACTACTTAGGACAAATATGAGTGTCCAGGTGGTGAATCCGCAGAGAAGTCTTGAACTGCGACCTCGGCCGTCTTTTATTGCTGCTTAGGGCTACAAACTTCGGCAACTTGCAGATGTCGCCAGTTCCTCACTGCTCGCTAATTAGCCATTGAGATTTTCAATTTTCTCGAAATCCAAACGTCACGTAACATTTAAATCTGGGACGCGCTCGTGCAAATTGTCTAGCAGCCGCTTTAAATTCATGGAAGCGACGAGCAAAGGGTGTCGTTACCTAGAATTGTAGCCTTTTTATTGAACCATAACAGTTTGAGCAACAGGTGACGGCGGCTGTAAAAACTTACTACAATCTTGCTACCGACGTGTATAAAAAGTAGTCTTACTACAAAGAAGTAAGGTCAGAAATGTAACAACGCCCGTAAGGAATTTAATTAGCTGAAGGAAATTAAATCTGTTGTTTTTAATTTGCTCTCCCATGATACCTTTGAGGTTAATACAATTTGGGGTGTGCAGGAGAAGATAAACGAGTTACCGGATATAATAAAGGCGAAGCTCTAAATGGAGCAGTAAAGGGTGCAAATGATCGTCGTTTTAATCCTCGCCTAAGTTTTCCTTACATTTTCGTTCATTACTACCTCGAATGACCATTGATATCAATTCATGTTAAGTGGTCTCAGTGGGCACAGAGGTAATGGTTAAGGATTGAGAATTCGTCTAATCAATGAGTGAGACAAGCTTTAGGCTCCGGTTCAAATTTTTATTCTTTGTATTACTAACAATTTTGTAATGTAAATCTTTTAATTTTTTTTCGATCATTTGTTATTTGAAGTCTTAATATTTAGGTATGTATGAAATTTATTGACAGAAAAATAGCTTTTTCCATTCAAAGTAATTTTTGTAAATACCTTGCTAATTCTAAGACGTTTTTATACCAACGCACATTGTTGTTCACTAGCAAAATGTAGTAATTAAGCTTAATAGAAAAAACGAAGTACGTTCGTCAAAAAAAAAATCTAATATAAACGAAAACATCCAATTCATCCCCTGCAAATATAACTCATTTGCGCAAGCTAATCATTTGTGCAAGACTCATAAGCTTTCAATTAGGTTGACACGAAAGATATTCACAAAAAGAGGCTACACATTGCGCGATATTGTTTCGAGACATTACCTTTACATTGGCCCTGCTTTGTTCGTTTACTTCCGTCCTTTTTACATCTTTGGACCTATTGTGTTAAATCATCTGCTGTAATTTCCTGCTCTTTCTTGTTATACTGCAACTGCTTTATTACTTGGTGTTTTTATCTATACATGCAAGTTCGGCGAACAGTTACATATTATAAGAGCGAACGGCGACGTTTTTATAGGAGCTACTGCTGTGCACCGAGTGACTGCGCAATTGGAGTGCAAATCTAAATCGTTAATAAATATTTATGAGTCCTATAAAGATTCATTGAACACTAATATAGAAAACGTTTAATCAGCAGTAAAACAATATATTCGCCAAACTCTCAGTGAAGCTATCTATTCGTACACTATATTATAGTAAATTTTATTAATAACAATATTTTATTGACCATTGATGTTACTAATAATAAAGACAACTTTTGCCCCGACGCAATGGTAAAGTAATCGTTTCAATAGTGAAAGTAGGAGAAGGTATTCAATCATCACATTAATTACGGCTACTACAAGAAGATAGGAGCTCAAGATTTTATGGAAATAATCCTAAATTAGGCTAAGAATTTGTGTTATTATACATTACGCTAAAAGAAATAAGTTAAATGATATGATCCATAAGATTGGCAGGGGCCATAATAACTTGCTACACTGTGGTCCATTAGCTGACGGTGCGGGACTAACGGCTGTCTTGTATTGTTCGTGTTTTTGCGCGATCCCTAAGGATAAGGCTGCGATCTTTTGTAAGGTATTAGCGTCTCGTATTGGTTTCAGGAATCTTTTTTTTGCATTTGAAAATTTGTATAACGTGTATAAAATATTTTATAATCGTCTGCAAGGTTATATTTAGCATTTTCGTTTTTGTTATAATTGGTATCGTTATCATTATTATCATAATCATCATAGTCATCATCGTCAACCATTTGTCACTTAACACATAGTCAGCCACGCTGACTAAATACGTATTTTCAGACCTCTCACGTCTTACAGAACATTATATAGAATTCTTAGGTGCATAGGTTTGCTCAACATGTACAGCAAGTGACACTTTAATTTCTAAAAGGCAAATAATTTTTTTAAGGAAGACTTTCTCGTCAAGATTTGAATCCAGGGTCCCTTCTAGGGACCTATAATTTTGGCATTCAACAGTTCGTAATTAATTGTTTCTTGTAATATAATTAGTGTAATAATATTAGTTATTACTAGTATAATAGGATTAATAAGACACTAGTTCGTTATTTTACCAACACTTACAAGAAATTTAAATAAAGTTGTACCCATTTAAAGTATATTAAAAGTCG
>DWME01006038.1:0-14152 GCA_018244795.1 Parelbella ahira ahira | reverse complement strand
CTAGGATACTTTTAATATAGTCTACAAGGCTTGTCGCTTTTAGAGAATCAAACATAATATTACTTTTAAAAAAAAAAAACGAATAATCGAGTGACGATGTTTGTTTTTTTTTTAATTAACATATAAACGTATTTCATTTTATTATAAATTAGTAAATTCTAAACATCATAAATTATAATAAGAATGGATAAAAATAATTTAATGAATTCCGAAGCTCTCACAGACAAACGGAGAAATTTTAAAGAAAACGTTTTCTTAGAAACTGCCTTTCCTGTGCCACTGTTATCAAGCTTTTGTAGAAAAGACCCGTGGATACTGATTACGTCAGAAAAGTGCTGTTTTCTGCCATACCAAAACTCTATCAAACTAAATACGCTGAAACCATCAACAAACACAAACATTCCCAGAAAAAATTACACTTGTAAACAAATATATACATAATTATGTATTTGTGTAGATATATAATAATTTTTTTTTAAATGTAATAAGTCTATTGAGGCAGAGAGCAACGAGTGAAAAATATCTGTGTACCTCGCAACAGACCTATCATATAATAATAATAATAAGAATGTTTATTTACAATAAAAATATCCATAGGTTTTTTTCTCACAATTCCTCGATCTAGGGAGTCATAGTAACACAGTAATAAGACAAGAATATTTTACAGTTAATAGAGACATAGAGTTGCAGAGTTTGTATGAATTGTTTTGACATCGAAACTAATGCGTAGATATTATAAATTGCTCGCTGAAAATACATTAATAACAATGACATGATGATTTCGTTAACGATATTCTTCAAACGCTACTCCGCTCGTGCTTTGGTTAATTATGTGACATGTAGAGTCTGCGGCCGCGTGACTCTACATTGATAAATGTAAAACACGAATTTATGTCGTCCGATAACTAGTAAAAACGGATTAACGGATCTGAATTAATACGATAACACGCATACGTATGTCTGGCAACCGTGTAGAGGATTAAAACACGATAGTTGAATCCGACAAATCAAATATTTTGCGGTTCTCGTGGGATTTGTCGGAATGTGAAAAGAAGTCATGGTCAACGGATACAGAATGTTAGTGGTCATATTAATCTACTAGCGGGTAAAGTGTTTTGTGGACGTTCAAAGAGACCACAATGCGTCGAAATTAACGTTCGTGGGCAATTTTTAAAATATGATTTATTTTTTACGATAAGAGCACAATAATCGACTGAGGTTGCCTATGGTTACTATATAGGAGTTTGTGCACTTTCTGGGATTACAAGCTGCTAACGGTGATGGAAAGCAAGGAAACGTTGGAATTTTTCATAATGTTCTCGAAAGTGCGTTAAGTACACCATCTCGCATTAGACCAGCGCTCTATTATAATTCAAGTCGTTCTCGTTTCAAGAGGAGACTCGTATCCAATAAAGAAATGATAAAGAGGAAGATGATCTATCTGGATCTTCTGTATCTGGTCCCCTCGAGTGAAAACTCGACACATGCGTCAGCACTTTAAGTTAAACATTGTAAACTTTACTTGATATGAATAAATAGAAAAATTTTAACTTGAAAAGGATCGCATCAAAAGCAATCGTCTGAAATAAAAAAAGCATCGCACACGTCAACTTGACATGTCAAATAAAATAGATTTGAACGAGAATTATTTGTATTTGGAATGGATTACATCAAAAATGGTCGACTCGAATAAAAAGTATTGTCGAATAGAATGTATCTGGAATGGATTAGATCAAAATTGGACGTCTCGGCTAAAAAGTCGTCGCTCACGTACTGTTCCTGTGGCGAGTGACCTGCTGCGCGCGGCTGCCGTCGTTCGGCGATTTGCATTCAGCGGCGCGCGACCACCGGAAGCAGGGCCTGCCCCCAAACTGTTTGCTTCCGCACCGTCCTGCTTGTCGTCAAGGTGCGACACGCGTTTGTGCTCCATTCGATTATACTCATTGTACGCCATTGAAGGCCCCATTAGGTTAATATGTTGATTGAAAGGGTCGGACTTTTGAATATTAAAACGATTTTATTATTTCCAATATTTGTTGTCTTTCAACAGAATTGTGATGTAAACGTCGTGGATGTTTAATACGGATTTTACGTAATACATGTTGTACTAAATATGTAGTATTTTTCAAATAAATTCAAGTAGCTTAGGAAATCTTTTTCGCAAAAATTTTGTTTATTTATTAAACAAATTTATTACATTGTGCGATATCATGAGATATTTTGTATCATCATTCACTAATGTCGTATATATTCTCAAAAACAAAAAGTAAAGGCATATTAATCTCTGTTAGGATAATACTATTGTTAGCACCATTACATAAATACTGTAACAAAAAAAGCTTAATTAAAATGGGTTAACTTTGGTCAGTTAGTTCAACTAAATACGCTTACAAACACTTAACACAACAACGGTATGTGTAATAATGTAAAATGTATATACGTGTGCGTATCGTAGCCCCTATAAACAAGCTGCGGCCCTACCATTCGCAGTTCAACTACCGTTGGATAGTCAACGCACTGAATTTTTTATATCCTATTAATCGCCCTACTTGCCTCGTCCGGTAGAATTCATATTAAAAATGAATGGTGATGAATATGGTCCGCCGGTACTTATCGCACTCACGGTGTTCAAGACGTGACGGCTATTAAAGCCACGAGTACATGTTTGTGTTATTTAAAATCCATATTTAACGAAAGTGAATACTTCCACCTCAATTGTAATTATTATTTAATCCTTACGCCAGATCTTTTACAGGGTAGATAGAGAACACCGAATGCGTATCTCTATCCTTACAAGACTTAAAGCGCTTCCCCCAAATTCATTATTCTCTTCATACAAGTAAGTCGTACACGTTAGACAGTACCTCAAATATTACTGACATTATTTGTGACTTCAGCACATGCGATGGTTTCCCGCAAACAAGGTCGCTGCGGTGATCAACTCCAATAGTAAAATTAACGCTTTCATTACAAAAACCTCCTTTTATATTTTCTTAAATGAAACTTACCGTTAAACTACATGTAACGGAAAATCTCAGAAACTTTTAACCGTTTCTCAATGTACAACTCGACAGTAAAAATACTAAATGCTGAATTGTCATTTTCAGAGTTTTCAGTGACATTCTCGGAATGGACAACATATGTATAATGCATATGAATGAATAGTTCAAAGAATGAATGTAAGCTTCTTTGCTACATTTAAGACACACGTCTAATAAAAGTAATAAAAAGGATCTGTATTACTCAAAATAAATATTTAGGAAGCCAAAAGCTAAATTAAAGCCAAAGCAAGAACATGTAATTATGTATTTCGTTTTGTACATTGCACCCAGCGTAAGTTACAAATGCGCGTTTATAAGTTTAGTTGATACGCGACAGAGTACGTTTAGACAAACGAGGCGGCCAAGACGTCATTGTACAAGAACACAGGACCGCGCGCAAGAATCCAGCGAGGAACAACGGGCGGCCTTGACGCGCGCCGCAGCAATCAGCGCTCGTACAATGCACGCCGCCTCCGCTGCGGACAATTGTTGTCGTCCGACCAAATGTTTCGCTGTCTCACCAGGAGACCACTGTTAGCATTTATTTGATAAATTATTTTCGTGTTGACATCATTTGATATATTGAAAAAAATGTAAATATCAGATTTATACAATATAAGATTATGTCGCGCCTATTTTTGTAATAGGTTGAGGTCTAGTACAGTCCCACGAGGCATCAGGCATAAGATAAATGTAATGCTTTGTAGGCGTTAATATTCACTGTTTGCAAACTATGTTTGAAAAACTCATACAATTTCGTAATAGAAATGCCAGATAGTTACCGCATCTACCACACATCTAATTCGTAATAAAATCTTTTCAAGTCACATTTGAAAGATACTAAAATAAATCCTACGCACATTAAGTATTTATACGAATCGCTAATGTTATAACTCATAATTCAAATAGCGTAAGCAAATTTTACGATGTGATCTAGCACTCACTGTGCCCCGAGTCGTTTAATTTGTTCGTAAAATATTTAGCTAACATTGTTACAATCGCGTTCTATCTATGTATCTCTGTGTTTACGCAGCGGCCCGCGAATAACAGTGATTGTATCCAATGTCGTGAGAACCGGCGTTGTGCAAGACGCCGCCAACATGGCCGTTGAACTAGTTCACAGTTAATCTTTACAACAATCATTATAATATCGCTGCAGGTAATGCACAGTCTTAGATAACGACACCCGTAACAATCTGCGCCCGTATTGTACATACCAAAAAAAAACGTGAAATGTTTGCCATAAAAAATTATTGCCCCATATAAAAGAACCGTTATAGTTGCCAATGGATTCATAAAAAATTCAATTCGATCGAAATTCGCTAGTTGATTTTACGATAAAAACTTGGTCCCGAGGGCGATCGCCGCGGAAAACTATCGCGCAACTTCACCTACACACACTTACACATATCTCCCGGTGTAAATATTTCACTTGCGTTATTCAAATAGATTGAATATCGACGACTGCGGAGCTTTGCCACCGGTATTAGTAACAACACACATACGAGTATAATATGCACGTATGTATCGGGGCGGCGCTACACTTTATTGGAGATTTCAATCAGAAACTCAATCAGCAAGCTTACAAAACCGACACGCTGCAATCCAATACTCGGTGAAATCGAGACCGCAGTCCGTTGTTACTGTAAGTGAAACCGTACACCATGCAACTTCCGTCCACAGCATGTTAGATATCCGATGACCGCCGGTAAGGTACGGGCCGCCTCATGCTGTGGTCAGCTGCGTCCGTCTGACTTAGCGTTGCGTCATACGTCCACATCCTTCCCTAATCCTAATGCCCTCCGCTCCCGCTCAATTGCTGACGTTAGAGACAGGAGCGATTATCGAATTACGACTTTAATCTATTACGGCAAGCGACAGCGACGACATTGGATTAGGAATCATTAACAGTACTCGTGAACACGTACAACACACAGAAGGTACGAAGTGCAAATTGGGAAACGTCTACCAACATGTGAAATTTGCGTTTTAAAGAAAAGGTAAGCTTTTTTGTAGAATTTCATTTTGCTATGGTAAGAAGTCGCATAAAATTTAACTAGATAAAATAAAATCCAGTTTAACTCGCTAGAAAGAGGCAATGGAAAATACGAGGGGGATTATAAGGCCATACCTAGATAAGTTTCTGGAGAGTTACGAAAGCCCAATAAAAAAAACATAACCGAATGCCGTCGGCAAATGAACAGAGGGACCTACGACGTTACAAACTCCCGAGGGAGCGATATAAAAGTGATATAGTACTTGCAGCGGTGTCGCAAAGGAAAATCGATGGACTGAAATGTCAAAGTAACGTCCAAATGTTACGTACATCGTTAACGAATATGTCCGTAATGGCTATACTATGTCGGTTCTAGTTAAAGAATGTTATTTTTTTAATTGAAGCTTACCAGCCGATGACAGGTGAATTGTTACAAACTTGAAAAACATACCTGGAACAAAAATATTAAACTTAGTAACAAATACAAAAATATACAGATGTATACAGTTGATAACTATATGACACAAGGAAAATTTTTCACTTAATATTTATTGTGTTATAAGTAAACTCAGATAAAACTCAGGTAACAATTTTGATTTTATAAAGTAGGTAGCTGATTTTTAAAAGATTACAAAACCTTTAATTTAGATATGTTTAAAATATGAAAGATATAAGGATAAAGAAATATAAATAATCGTGTTTGTTTGCCGCGTTTTTATGGCTAAACCGAAAAATCAATTTGAATGAATTTAACGTGGAGATAGTATGAGCTTTTAGAAAAACTGTATACGAAAACCGAACTGAACCGAACCGTACGAGACAAAATGTAGGACAAGTGAAGGGGTTGTTCACAAAAGGTATCTCTTGAAAATATATTTAACATCTAACAAAACAAAATTATCTAAGTTTTGACCCAGCCAAGCGAATGGGTAACGACTAGTACTCCACTATATTATTATAACTCTCAAATAGAGACCGCTTGAAACTGAACGGAAACATCACTGTTTACGTTGAGCGCAAAAGTAAAGTCGTAAATAACAGCCTGATTGACACAACAGCGCCAAATACTCCCTACAGAATAAACATCGCAGTGCAGGCGCCACTTAGCGCGCGAGTCAAAGAGATACGTCGCATTCCGCGCCTCAAATTGTTCCTATTGCGATATCACAAACAAATTGATGCGGAATGCATCGTTGCATCCGATTCACGAGCGGATCGACCTTGTGCTCTGTTTATCTCTGGCAATGTATAACAAATTTAATCGCAGAAGATTCATACAATACGACACTAATATATGCTAATATGAAACACCGTGTGATGGGAACCAATTGGGCGCACTCCCGCGCACGCCGACAAATTACCGCCGCCGCGCGCCGCCACTGACAGATTTATCTCGCATGTGGGCCGGCCCACCGATTTTATTGTAAATCAATCGCTCCGACGGCCCTTCGCGCCGATTGAGTGTAAACAGTCACACCTCCGACTTTAACGCGAGTTGAGAACACCGAGTGGTTAAAGAGACACGCCAGCGATCGAATGCAATGTATACGAGCCGGGAGGTTACATTTGTTCCTGTCGTATCTTTTCAACGGAATATCACGTCGTGCTGTGTTGTCAATCTATCAACACTTGATGATCCTTATTAAAATAAGACTAATCATGTGGTTAAGGTAGAACTTATTACCACGCCTATGGCCTAACTTCACCAAATATCCAATGATGGTCACAAATACTGGAAAATCATTGATTTCAGATGTTCATTCTACACAAAAAAATTAAATGTAAATCGGGTTTTCGTAACTTTCTCCTCATTGGAAAGAAAATTCTAGAAACTAAAACATGAGACGCACAATCTCTCATTGTAAACGAATAGAAAGCAACAAATTCTATTCTATTCTAATACGAGTTCAAAATGCTATTCTAATATGAGTGCTAGAGAGTAAAATGTTTTGCGACGGTAGCGATTCCACTCGTATTTCTGTACATAATGTTGGGATTAGCGGCAGCATTATTCAAGACACGAGGTTATTTATTTGATGCATGTGTTTGAGCATCGTTTTAAATATGTATTTAGAAGGTGACCCTTGTGCAAAAAGTATTTGCATATGTATAGAATTATGCAAACAAACAAATAGAATAACAAACATAACACTGAACAAATTCTATGCGACAAAACGCGTTGGCGAGTCATTATGACACCTCAATTAGCCCAGGTAATCAAAGCTAACACGCTACTGAAGAATTCTAATTAAAAACGACTGGAAAACATAAAATCTCACATTTAGCAAACGATTCGGCGCATCATCAGCGGTTCTTATAAACTTTGGAATTTAGCGGTGTTTGTGAAGTCCGCAGAATTCTATGGCGATGTTCGCGCAGACATTTTGAAGTACATCAGAGCGAGTTGCGCCGTTGGACATTATTTGAGTTTACTCTCATCAAGAAAGGGGGGAAAAAGAACGGGAAACAAGAGTGACTGTAAAATTTCAACGGTGGCTGTTTACGTCCGACCATTTTTACGATGTTGTTAACTGTTGATTCTTTTTAAACATCTGCGTTGGAAACTGTAAACTACATTGTTCGCGGTCGGAACGCTAAAATGTTGCTGATAGCCGCTTTGTTCGTAATGAATTACACTTTAGCATTCTTTTATACAACAATACAACTTGTAGCGCAATTGTTATCGCATAGATCTGAACAACGAAACAGGCTAAGGTTGTATATTAAACAAGACGAATTATTCATTAAATTATTTATAGTGTCTGTTATTGTATTACAATGGTAAGAGAATTTGAAACAAATAATTGGGAAGGTCTGATTTGTAAGATAATCGAAATACTAGTTCAATGTATTATGTAAATTTCATCGCTATTTCAGAATGTTGTAAAAGAGAAGTAAATTGTTAGTTAACTAATGCACATATTTTACAAGCGGCCTTCAATAATAACATCACCTCTAAACAACAGTTACACCTTACAATTCAAAATAAATTTCCTAAGTTACAATTTGGTCGTATGACCAAAGCCGGTTGGTTTTTGCAATTTAATTGAACTTTCTCTTGAAAACATCATTGATGAACTTTGTTTTTAATCGGATTTTGAGCATTGTACAATATTTAACAGACGTTGTTTTTACAGCTACCTACTAAGCTATGCAAAAAATAATCAAACAGCTGAACGCAAATAATGCCGATTTGTGGAGCGGCTAATTTTCATCTTTCACCGCCCGATGGAAGCGCGGAAGCCTTAATCGCCCCCAGCATCGATACAATTTAAATCGAACTAAAACGAGCAAGACGAATCGATCTCTATCGTATCGAGAGCGAATCACACGACTAAAGACGTTTTCTCGGGCGGAACACTTGGACGCTCCGAGCTATTGGAAATACTTAGCCGAACTTCGAAATAAAAAAAAGTTAATTGAAGCCGTTTTTGTCATTGCAATGTCCCGTTACTGCTACGACTAATCTCTCAATTCTGGACCGAAACACCACGGTCACTTTGCATGCTTTTTATTCAATAGAAATCGCGAAAGCGTTGAACAATATTAAAATTAGAACTAATTTATACACCGAGCTCTTTCGAGCCGTTTCATTAAATCGCAGTTACGTTTTTGTCTAGTGAGAATTTGTAAAGTTTTTAATATCAATACACTTTTATTATTGTACAACGTTGCAAAATAGAAATAAATTGACTTTTCTATTTCGAAAGTGGCAACAAATGGTTACGATATTTATTCAAAGCAAAACTTTGTAGAAGACATTTTATTTCTTTATATCGTGTTTACTTGAAACCAAATTTAACGATCTGCGACATTATATATAATAGGTACTTGCGTTTGTTATGAAATGACAATATCTGAAATGTACTAACAGTGTAATGAACAGTAATACGAATGTTACATTATGCCCTCGAATAATAAATCATAGGCCGATACTTCAACGAATATCAAAGAGATCTTCAAAGTGCACACTTAACACCGTTATTAAAGTCTCGTGTAAATAAAGAGATAAATGTGAAGCTGCGAATGACCGGAAACATCGATGCTGCAAACCGACGTTACAACTCTGATATTATTTAGTTGAGATGATTCCAGTGCACGAAAATAGGGATACTATAATTTCTACTACGAGTATCATAAATTTGATTTTAAAGTTTCACAAAAGAATTTATGGTTCGACGCAAGTGTTGAGTATATTGTTTTATGTCCTGATAAGAGTGCTGTGCGAGGAACAAAAATGAAAGTAAGATTCCAAAATGCTGAGCAATTTATTTCACGTTCCTTGTCTCGTTTAACCTTAATGCCTCTTCGCTGGTACAAAAGACCAGCCTGTGCAATTGTTTCGCCTCCACTTCCACCAATACGGTTTTCATTATTTATTTCTCCCCAGCATTCAGGCTCAGCGACAAGCCATGATTACATTTTCACGTCAGTGTCAACCCCAAACAAAGACATCACGAGAAAGTCATCAGTCATTATCAGACCGAAGAACAATAAAATAGCGAGTCATGGTCGTTAAGAGATTTTAACTGCGGGGTTTGCCGGGACAGCCTCGACGCTCAACTAAATAAAGTTTGCCCAGAAACGTTCTAGAATGTGATAAGTCACCTTCAATAAACACCATATTTATGAATACTGTAATTAAACCAAGTGATTTTTACTTTGGTAAAAGTTGTCCAACGCACACATACATACCTACATAGACTGAACCGAGAACAATGCGATGCTCCTAACTGTCACATTGTGAAGTGAGCTCAGTTGCTTCTTCACAAGTATTTAACCGTTTAACTTGCAAACCGACCCACACGTACGGCTAACCGCATAAATTTAGTTAATGCCACTCAATTTGTGTACAAAATCAGCGACTCTGCTGTATTTCAATAAGGACGAAAATTGTACGAGTACTCAATCCAGTGTTACGCTGAGAACGCGTCGAGCGGAGAGACCATTAGAGCAAATGGCTTTACTACGAGCGGTGGCGCTGACGCTGCCCAAGAATCTGCGTAAACCGTTATATTATAAGAGATTTTCGTGACGAGATGGTCGGTTCAAGTAATTGCTTACGAACTCAACTCGGACTACCGATTTGACAACTTTACTTGAAGCCCATTGATATTCCTCGTCGCTACTTTCTGTAACGATAGATTTTGAAAGTTCCCTGGATCGACTAACATCAATCGACATTGTATCAAAAGTTTGTAATAGAATTTTACGATATTACGTTATAATATCTTAACGTATTACTGACTACACATACAGATACAAATTTAATAGATACGACAAATTACTGTGATAAGTCTCCAACTTTATTCCAAGACACATGAAACCTGTAGTTCAAAGCACCAAGACTAATAGGTATGTATTTGTATCTTGGAGATGTAATAACACGTCACGGCTCGAGGCACAGCGGACCACGAGCACGGCGACCAGTTTCAACATCGTGCGATCTCGAAAAAACGACAACATCACTCATTGAACCACTTTCTAAACTCATTTCTCGATCTTTTATTCCCCGTATTGTTGTACGGATTCGACGTGAAGTAGCTGCTCTGCTTACAAATGATTTCGTGTTACATCATATTGCTTAATAGAAAATAGATTAAAAAAGGTGGATCCACATCAATGCAGTTTCTTTTTGATTGTTTAAAAGGTCCGTTGATGTGTATACCTATTTATATATTATCAATTAAATAGGCATCCACGTAAATCACTCATATACGTTGTTTTTATTGTAATGTCGCTTAATTTTACACTGTCATTCTTGTGTATTTAAAGCAGTTGGACAAAAAAGTACGCTACGAAAAGATGCGCTTAATCACTTCAGGCGCCCAGCGTCAGGAAACTCGAACAATGGTCGAGAAAGTTGAGACCACTACCACGGTGTTGTCCTTTTTTCGGTGTTTCCCCGCTATTGCAAATCGAACAACACGGAATGTTCCAAAATAACGGTGCGGTTTTTTAAATTCCAGTGATATTATAACTGTATAACAGTGTTTGAGAGCCGCAAATATGTATGTTTATATTCGTGTTATTCATCGCCATTACATTATCATAGAATTTAGAATCGCGTCAGATGTATACGCGATGATTTGAGTGTTGAATGACAGACGGTTAGGAGATGTAGATATAGACGAGGCAGGCGCGCGGCATCGTGGTACGGGGGCGGGTCGACGCACTGGATAGTTTTAGTTCAGGCGATAGTGGATAAGGTACAGTCAACACGCGACAAACAAACAAAGGACGAGTTGTTTTGCTCCGTTTCGCAACGGCAATATTTGCCGTGGCCGCTTTTCCGGCGCGCGTTTTAAAGTAATACGGCCGAACTAACTTCCGACTCGAAATTTATGCGTGTTTTGATAAAATCACAACTTTTAGCGAGCGGTACGTGCACGGCTCTGTCTAGTGAATTATATGTTTGGCTGTTTGTACTCCTACTTAGGAACACACTTTCAGTTATGGAAGTTTAGATTCAGTTAACGTTTCGGAGCGAAATAAAATTTTCACTTGCGACAGTGAAAATAATAATTCGGTTGAAACTTTTAGTTTCAATGTTGCAAGTTCGTTGTGTATTCCGCTTTTATTTGGATGAAATATTTTCATACAAATTTGTTGTACAAATTGGATTGGTACTGGTGCTTGTTCGTACGCACTAGTGGCGGTTGGTCGTTTTGATAAAAACAAAGTGTGCTCCGCGCGGTTCCCATGGACATATTTTTATTTTATTGTAGGTAGCGTTATTCTTTAAAATCTCGAGCTCACGTTCCTCCGTTAGCGCAGTGAAGTACCGAGCGCGGCTCATTAGAACCGGGCCGTGGGAAGTGGCAACCGGCCTAGTGACGGCCGTCGCTTGCAAGCCTACATGTCGATACTTGTAGAAATGCTAAGCAAAATACAATAGCCTCATAACAAATATGTTTTACGAAATTCTCGTAATTCTAAGCATAACGTTTTAATTGAAGCACAATGTGCACTGGGCGTGAATCAAACCCGCATCATGTGATGCTTTGTTTATATAGAACTAGAATATCAACTTGAACGTCCTTTAATGTGGGTAGTCGCACAATATTCAAACTCAACGAATGACAGCTTCGTCGAGTTGTTACCATGGCTACCGCCTAGATGGCAGCACTATCGCCTTTCATCGAACGTAACTAATAAATGGTTGATTATTTATCGATACGACATATAATAAAACACGTCCACACACAATATGAAGACTTTCGTATTACCGCATAGTACAAAATATATTTTATAAAGTGCACAATTAAATTAATGATCAAATTATCAACCTCACGGCAACTACGTTAATACATATTCACATATAAATTTTGATACTTACGTTATAAGAATTTCGCATTAATAAATTTTCACATTCTTCATTATATGTTGAACAGAGACATGACGTATTAAGCACAAAAATGAACGTAAAAGTTATCATATAAGTATTCGTAGCTAAATATTAGATATGTCGTTTTTAATATAAATCTTTATTGGGACCTTCATAAAATTCTTAGAAACGTTTAAGAAAATATGACGCCATTAATGAGACTTATCATTTTGGTGCTGAAATATGATAAGAATAACTTTTTTTTATATTCAACGTGTTTGTCACCGCAGTAACAGTTTCTAGCAGCTTTCCATTTTAAAGTCTACGTTTCCAGGCAACCAGAAACCTCTAGGGAGTGTATCTTTACAGCAGGAATGAATGGACCGTCTTGTATACAGCTACCCCACCGACCGCCCATCGGAACAGATTGTGATAAACTAGACGTTTTTGAGACATAGTTCATTCGTGGAATGTGCGGTCATGTGACATAGAGATTCGTGTCTTTAGGTTGGTGCCGCTAAAATCAGTGCATTATTTATAATTGTTATATCATCACGCCAGGTCTCCTATGGAATAGGCAGCGAGCACAGAGTCAGTACATAATTTATGAAACATACAAATTGCCTTTACATACAATAATGTTAATAATACTTCTGCGGTGCGTTTTTCGATCTGCCACGTCATTGCAACGCAACATTAAACAAACTTAAACTTTCAAATATATTTGAGCGCGTCGCTTTAGTTATAGAAGTCACAACTGCTTAATAAATCACAGTAAAATAAGACTATGAAATTGATCCTCGAATTATGAGAGGAGATCCATATTCCAACAGTGGAATGATAAAAGGAAACATCGATATACGTGGTAGGTGGAGACATTGGACGCTGTTCTAATTGCAGTGCGTTTACAAACAAGCATACCACGCTGTGATGAACAGAAGCCCGCGCAAGTGTGCCACTCGCGAGTGAGAAACTAACATTAATTGAATAACTGCAGTCCGATTTTCAAAATAAACCAAGCCACGAGTACAAAGAATTTTGTGTAGTTAACACATACCTAAACATTATATATTTCTCATCATCACCTGGGTTGACTGGTACCCATACCCATTATGAGTTTGACCAGTGTAAGATAAACAAATTTGCGATCTTTAGAATTATCGAATTAACGACGGTGGATTATTTAGAATCTTTACAAGATTCGAACACGATTGATTTTAACGCAATTTATCATTTTATCGGTATTTATTCACTTATTTTATTTACATGATTGAAAACCTTTGCGGTACACAAACAAGAATATTGTTTTTATTCAAAAAGGACAAATTAAATACGTTGATACCTTAAATGACTGCCGAATATATTGACAAATGCAAAGATTGCAAACACATTAGTAACCGCATTCTATTTGCAGTGCAACGTTTATAAACATAAGCGACCGCGAACGAGTGAACGAATGAATAAACGTGAACGGTGAGCGGATTGGTACGACTCTCGATACCCACAAATACGTATGCATAATATTGAAACTAGGAAGGAATATACTATATTACTATAGGAAGTAAACAAGTGGTAAAGTATTCTTTCATTTCAATTTTTGCACTATTTAGGTACTCCTCTATTGGGCCCCACTTCCCATAATACAATAGAAAAATATTAACATAATCTTGGCTTCTACATGTAGTGACATTTAAATACAAATTGGGATTAAATTGGGATTTTTAGCCTGAGGGGCGCACAAAGCCGAGGTATAATGACCAAACATGACTTTCATTGAGTGTATGTATA